>CM026220.1:12550509-12642451 GCA_014839995.1 Xenentodon cancila | reverse complement strand
TTCATATGGATGTTGACAACGACAGTCTTAAGTTGGCTTTTGATTCTCTTCTAGAATCGATGGGGATTTTACAAAAAGTTAACGAACCAACGCATTGTCTTAATCATACTCTTGATCTGGTCCTCGTCTACGGTGTAGAACTTGATAATCTGTTAGTGTCACATGTAAACTCCCTCCTATCCGACCACTATTTAATAACGTTTGAATTCAACATTGTCAACGTTACGCATAATAGGAGGAATTACTTTAGCAGGTGTCTATCCGATAAAGCTATCACTAAATTTAGGGAGGCCGTTGCTCTTCATCTTCCTACAGTGGAACATAGTGAAGCAGTTGAGGGCTGTGACCTCGGTTCTACCTCTGCAGACGTTGATTTCCTTGTTGGTAGCACTGCAGATGTGTTGCATACAGCTTTAGATGTAGTTGCTCCTTTGAGAAAGAGGGTCTCTAACCATAGGAGCTTAACTCCCTGGTTTAACTCACATATTCGTATGTTAAAACAGAAAGTGCGTAAAATGGAAAGAAAGTGGTACTCTAGTAGGTCTGTAGATATTTATTATGCATGGAAAGATAGTCTAATAGTGTATAAAAAAGCGCTTCGCAAAGCTAGAACAGCCTATTATTCAGTGTTAATAGAGGATAATAAAAATAACCCACGTTTTCTGTTCAGCACTGTAGCCAGGCTGACAAAGAGCCACAACTCTGTTGAGCCGTGCATCCCTGTAGCTCTCAGTAGTGAAGACTTTATGAGCTTCTTTAGCAATAAAATTGTCAGAATTAGAGAGGAAATCGGCCAGGCCCTCCCGGCAGTGGCTTTGGGAATTTCTTCAACCTCGGCGACCCCCTTATGCTCCGACCTGACTCTAGACTGTTTTGTTCCTGTTGACCTCTCTGAGCTGACCTCAGTCGTCAATGGATCTAAATCATCCACGTGTCTGTTAGACCCAATCCCTACTCGACTACTCAAAAATGTTTTCTCTCTGATTGGACCGACAATACTGAAACAGATCAACTTGTCCCTAGTCTTAGGATATGTGCCACAGGCTTTTAAAGTCGCAGTAATCAAACCATTACTCCAAACCATTACATTATTAGCTCTAGATTGGTTTAAATCATATCTGTCTGATAGATTCCAGTTTGTTCATGTTCATGAGGTTTCTTCCGTACAGACGAGGGTCTGCTATGGTGTCCCGCAGGGTTCAGTGCTAGGGCCAATCCTGTTTAGTTTATACATGCAGCCCTTGGGAAGTATTATCCGGAGCCACGGCATTAATTTTCATTGTTATGCTGATGATACGCAGCTGTATCTGTCTATGAAGCCAGATGAAACAGAACCATTAGACAAACTTCAGATGTGTATTAAGGACATCAAGGACTGGATGTCCAGAAATCTTTTGCTACTAAATTCTGATAAAACAGAAGTTGTTGTTTGTGGTCCCAAACAGCTTAGGAAGGGATTAGATGGTCTTGCGATGGCCTCCAGTAAAACTGTGCGAAACCTTGGCGTTATATTCGATCAGGATTTGTCATTTAAACAGCATATTAATCAGGTTTGTAAAACTGCGTTTTTCCACCTCCGTAATATCGCAAAGATTAGGAGCATCCTCTCGCAGAGTGATGCCGAAAAACTAATTCATGCGTTCATATCTTCTAGACTAGATTACTGTAACGTGTTGTTGGCTGGATGTCCAAGTAATTCTCTTAACAGCCTCCAGCTGATCCAAAATGCAGCAGCGCGAGTGCTGACAGGAATCAACAAGAGAGACCACGTCTCTCCAGTTTTAGCTTCCCTCCATTGGCTCCCTGTAAAATTTAGAATCCAATTCAAAATTTTATTACTGGCATATAAAGTCCAAAATGGCCTAGCGCCGCGATATTTGCAAGACCTGATAGTACCGTACGTTCCTAATAGAGCTCTCCGGTCTCAGGGTGCAGGTTTCCTCGTAGTTCCTAGAGTATCGAAATGTAGATTTGGAGGACGGGCTTTCTGTTATCAGGCACCATCACTATGGAACCAACTTCCAGTTTGGGTTAAGGAGGCTGATACCACCTCCACCTTTAAAACTAAACTTAAAACATTTCTGTTTAATAAAGCATATAGTTAGTGTACATTTAGTACCTTAATGTGTCAGGGCCAGTAGTCAAAGCTGCAGCTGCAGGACCAGATTAGAGCAGCTCATTTTAAACATAGCTTCGGTGTAGATATGCTGCTATAGGCCTCTGCTGCAGGGGGGCACCAACATGATCCACTGAGTGGTGCCTTTCACCTTCTCTGTTTCTCTTTGCCTTCTCTGTCTCTTCTTCACCTCAACCATCATTTATTAACAGTATCCCATAAACTTAATTGTGGTCCATTGTTCTTGTAGTTTTTTGTGCTTGTCTGGCCCTTCTTTTCCTCTTCTTTGCATGTCCTGCGGACCAGAGCCTCAGGAGCTGCTTGCTGACCTGCACTTCCACCTCTGACCATCCCAGTGTCTGCCTTCACCTGTCTGTGTGGATGTCTGTTGGATATTTGCTGACACCCCGACCTGCAGTCCTCATCCCCTTGTATCACCGTCTATCCATATATCACCCATATTCACAGAAGTCTAATTGGACTACCAATGATAGTTACTAATGTATCCTATCTTGTACCTTTGACGGTGTCTCTATGTCTCTATTCTTTCTTATTTCTTGCTCTACCCGGCTGGCCTTCGGCAGGAGGGTCCCCCCTCATGAGCCAGGTCCTGCTCAAGGTTTCTTCCCTCTTAAAGGGGAGTTTTTCCTTGCCACTGTTTGGCTTACGGTTTTTCTTCCACGAGTTTTTACCTGCCGCTGTTTATGTAATAATTGCTCGGGGGTCATGTTCTGGGTCTCTGGAAAGCGCCTAGAGCCAACTTGTGTTGTAATAGACGCTATATAAATAAAATTGAAAATTGAAACATTTTACTTTGGGACTATTTTCTCAACCAAACAGCGTTCGTGTTTCCAGGGACGTCGTTTGGTCTGAAATGTTCATGAAAATCTTTTCCATGTTTTAGTTCTAGTGGTGATGCTGAACGCTCCGTCGATGTGTCATCATCAACTTCATTCTGGACCATCTTTCAGAGAAAGTCCACGTTCATCCAGATCCTGGTTTTCTCTTCTACCTTCACTCAGCTGCACCACAGCGGTCCACCGAGACCTCATGGATGATGTCACATCATCGCTGCTGGTCGTATGATGTTGATTTCTGTCACTTGTGTTAACTCAGAATAAAAGTTCTTGTTACCATTCAATCATCAGAAATGGATCAATGACAGAATCTGAATCAGTCCAGAACCTTGTTGACTTCCAGACAGACTGAGTCCAGGTTAGAAGAAGAAACACTTCTGCTGCCGAGGTTGGTCACCATTGGACACTTATTTGTGCTCCAGTTGGATCATTTTAGGGAAACTAATTCAATATTAAATAGGAAACGTTTCAAAGTCTGATATAAAAGTCTTATTTAAGAAATTTTATTGATAAAGAAAAGATCAGATTAGAAATGAGAGCTTAGAGATGTTCACATGTGGACAAACTTGTTGATGCTCTTCAGTTAAAGAAAGAAAAAAACACCAACAATCACTGAAATAACTTGAAACTGACTAAAGTACAAATAGAAATGTATTTGGACTTGGTGGAGCCCTTCTCCTCATCATCACCAACACAGTTGTGACGACTGTCTGCAGGCTTCAACCCCATCTGAACCCAGTTACAATTATTACAATTCTCTCTCCAAAAATCCTTCAACATAAACCACAGTTATAACGGTCAGCAGTTCAACACTTGAGGGATTCTGACCTGAGAGACTCCAGTTTACAGTGTGGACTCTCCAGTCCAGGACACAGCTTCTCCAGTCCTGAATCCTGCAGGTGGTTGTTACTCAGGTCCAGTTCTGTCATACTGGAGGACTGAGAGCTGAGAACTGAGGACAGACCTGCACAGACCTCCTCTGAGAGGTTACAGTCACTCAACCTGCAGAGGAGAGAAAAGAGAAATATTTATGTCATTTCAACTTTGATTTTGTCATTCAACAAATGAATAAATCAGATAATTTAAATGAATACTGATTAATTCAACTATTGATCATTAAGTATCGCTGCACTACAGTCTTGATCAAAGTGATCGCTGCATTTGTCTTCATGTAAAGTTCCCTGAGATGAATTATTGTTGAGAACTGGTCCTACATTAACCTGAACTCAGCTGAACAGTGAACTGAACTGATTTTCTCCATGAACACAACATTTGATTGTAATTAAAACAGATGTGTCTGTGTTTGTCCTCACAGAACTTTCTTGGAGGCTTTGACCACTGGCAGCAGCCTCAGGAGAACCTCCTCTGAAGCAGAGTATTTCTTCAGGTCAAACACTTCCAGATCTTCTTCTGATGACAGTAAGATGAAGACCAGAGCTGACCACTGAGCAGGAGACAGTTCATCTGTGGAGAGATGTCCTGACCTCAGGGACTGTTGGACCTCCTCCACCAGAGAACCTTCATTCAGTTCATTCAGACAGTGGAACAGATTGATGCTTTTCTCTGCAGACAGATCCTCAGCGATCTTCTTCTTGATGTATCCAACTGTGTCCTGATTGTTCTGTGACCTTCCTTGTTTTGGTTTCAACAGGCCTCGTAGGAGAGTCTGGTTGGTCTCCAGCGAAAGACCAAGGAGGAAGCGGAGGAACAAGTCCAGGTGTCCGTTTGGACTCTGTAAGGCCTTGTCCACAGCAGTCTGGTAGAGGAGAGTCTCGTCTGTTGTTTTAAACCATCTGAAGATGTTTCTTTCTTCTTCCAGCAGGTTCACTCCAGAGTTGATGAAGGTCAGATGGACATGAAGAGCAGCCAGGAACTCCTGAACACTCAGATGGATGAAGCAGAACACCTTGTGCTGGTACAGGTGTATCTCCTCTTTAAAGATCTGCGTGAAGACTCCTGAGTACACTGAAGCTTCTCTGATATCGATGCCACACTCTCTCAGGTCTGACTCATAGAAGATCAGGTTTCCTTTCTGCAGCTGCTCAAAAGCCAGTTTTCCCAGAGACTCCATCATCTTCCTGCTCTCTGGACTCCACTGTGGATCTGTCTCAGCTCTTCCAACATACTTGACCTTCTTCAGTTTGGTCTGGACCACCAGGAAGTGGATGTACATCTCAGTCAGGGTCTTGGGCAGACCTCCTCCCTCTCTGGTTTCCAGGACTGTCTCCAGAACTGTAGCAGTGATCCAGCAGAAGACTGGGATGTGGCACATGATGTGGAGGCTTCGTGATGTCCTGATGTGGGAGATGATCCTGCTGGTCTGCTCCTCATCTCTGAACCTCTTCCTGAAGTACTTCTCCTTCTGTGGGTTGGTGAACCCTCTGACTTCTGTCACCATGGACAAACACTCAGGGGGGATCTGATTGGCTGCTGCAGGTCGTGTGGTGATCCAGAGATGAGCAGAAGGAAGCAGGTTCCCCCTGATGAGGTTTGTCAGCAGCACGTCCACTGAGGTGGACTCTGTAACATCAGTCATGATCTCATTGTTGTGGAAGTCCAGAGGAAGTCGACACTCATCCAGACCATCAAAGATGAACACAACCTGGAAGTCTTCAATGCTGCAGATTTCTTTGGTTTCAGTGAAGAAGTGATGAACAAGTTCCACCAAGCTGAACTTTCTCTCTTTCAGCACATTCAGCTCTCTGAACGTGAATGGAAACATGAACTGGATGTCCTGGTTGGCTCTGCCTTCAGCCCAGTCCAGAGTGAACTTCTGTGTTAAGACGGTTTTCCCGATGCCGGCCACTCCCTTCGTCATCACGGTTCTGATTGGTTCATCTCTACCAGGTGGGAGTTTCAGGACGTCTTCCTGTCTGATGGTGGTTTCTGCTCTGTCTGGTCTTCTGGATACTGCTTCAATCTGTCTGACTTCACGTTCATGGTTGACCTCTCCAGTCCCTCCCTCTGTGATGTAGAGCTCTGTGTAGATCTGCTGCAGAAGGGTTGGGTTTCCTGCTTTAACAGCCCCCTCAAACACACACTGGTACTTCTCCTTCAGCTTAGACTTCAGTCGCTTTTGACAAACTGCAGCAGAAACATCTGAATACACATGAAAAAAAATTATTTAGTCTTTTATAAAGTTCACACAACAACTTAATTATTTTAAAGAATCAGGTTTGAACCAACACTGATCAACTAGAACTTTACGATGAGCTGTCCAATACTGACTAGAATCACTTTTACCACCAAAACACCTCTGAACATTCAGGACCTGGATGTGACAAGAACATCTGGGGGTCCTGGAGTTTCTAAGACCAGGATGTTGGCAGTAAAGCCTAGATGCGGTGTGGGTTTGTTGGTTGTTGTGTTCTTGTTGTTGTTGTGCTTCTCTGTGAAGTGGAATTTCCAGGTTTAAGATTTGAAAAAAACAGAAGATAATCTGATCAATAATCTGTAGAACCATCAAGACAATCTGGAGTTCACCAGGATTCCTGGAAGAAGAAAACCAGGACTAAAACCTTCCAGTTATCAGGTGGTGTTGGTGGGTTAAACATATTCATTGAGGTCCACTGCCGTCCCATACAAGGAGGATGCTCCTGTAGGGGGTGCTGGTTCCTCACTATATCTCTCAGTGGTTTTAATGTTGTGGCTGATCTGTAAATGTTGTTTATCTCCTGAGAATTTCTGGGTAATTTATCCAGCAGATTAAATCGTCAGAGAAATCCTCTTACTGCTCTGCAAGCGCTCAGCCAGCTCCTCCTGCTTCATTCTCCTCAGGAAGTTCACTGTGATCTTCACAAATTCCTCTCTGCTCCTCTTCTGTTCTTCATCCTTGTCCTCCAACAGATTATCCAGGGATTCTGGGTAATCTGGACTCAGAACCCTCTGGATATTCTTCAGCTCGTTCTTCACAAACATGACAATGTTGTCCTCCAGCAGCTGGAACAGAAGACCACATGAATGACACAATTAGACTAAAACCATGGAGACAAACATCAGATCCACGTTGGACAGACTGACACTCCACTGGTCTACAAAAAACAGCTGGAGATGAACACCAACAGAACAGATAGAGAAGCAGTTGTTGTTGATGTACAGACCAGAAATATGGAGTCCAGCTGTGTTTGATGCTGCTGAACAGACAGACCACTGGGAGGCTCTGAGCTCTGCTGGTCCACTCTGTGGAGGAATCATGAAGAATTAGCTCACATCATGTCTTTCCACACAGAGACAAACACAAGCTGAAGGTCCATGAAGACATGTTTGAATGAGGACAGTCAATCAGAGGACTGGCTGTGCTGTGAAGGTTTACTGGTCCTGCTGGTCCCACTAAGAACGTGCATGTGACCTCAATGAGAGCTCTGCTGATTCACAGATTTACAAGATCCAATTCTGCTCCAAGAAAAGTTACAACAACATCTAGAACATGGACAACTGATGGAGACATGAACCAGCTGACTATCTCTGGAGCATCATCAGGATCAGTCCTCTGGAAGGTAAGACCTACAGATGTTTCAAACAGAGGAAAAAGCTCATGACAGAAGATGAACATCTATGAGGAGGAAGCTCAGATCACCATCAGGTGATGGAGGACCAAAGGGGACCAGGACTACATGGATCTACTCAAGAAGAAACATGTGGACATTCCCTAACATGAGGACTGATTTAAATACATTTAATGCATTTGAATACATCTCACCTCTCTGAAGAAGACAGTTGGTCTCCTTTAAAGTCAATAAACCGCTTCTTTGACCTGGATTCATGTACACGAAAGTCGCTTTTCTGATGGACCCTGATGGAAGAATAAAGAGTTCAAAGTTCACAATTTATGTTTATATGAAGAATAAATAATCAAAAAATAATATTTAGTGTAAGTTTTGAACCTAAATCATTGACAGAGTTTAGATACACTCACCTCTTTACAGCAGAACATTGGTCTCCTTTAAGGTTATAAGGCAAGTCCATTGACTGGTCGCTCTTCAAGGACACACAACTGGGTTCAGGTTCAGGTTCAGGTCCAGGTCCAGGTCCAGGTTCATTCCTGTAATAATGACGTTTGTTGATGTGATTTTTCAGCTCTGACATGCAGAGGAGTCGTGGACAGTTGGAGATGCTCGTCTCACCTCTGAGCTTTGCTCCGACTCTCATGTTCCCCACACAGAGGGGTTATAGAGGGACGGACTCCGTCCTCTCTGTCCTCACACTGGTCCATTCTGCGGAATTCACGTGCACATCAGCTCACACACACACCTTCATCTGCAGAGGAAACACACATCGCTGGTGTTGTACAAAGACCAGCTGCTCCTGCACTGGTTTGCTCCTCTCTGTTGTTTTTATATCAGTGTCACTTGAATGCAGTCAGGAAACAGTGGGAGGTTGAGGAAGTCTCTTCTACAGCCGGATCTGCTCATCCTACCTGCTTTGAAGCATTCACTCAGGGCCTTTTCTGGTTTTTTTGTTCAAAGATTAAAACATACAATTCTGTGAACAACAGAGTTTTTACTGCAGAAACACAAAGTTGAAAATCTTGAACAAGCTGAAGGAGACTCGGCCTCTACATCAGTCTGGTTACTGTAAATGTGAAGAAGCTCAAAGGTCAAACTGTCCTGCAGAGACACATTTCCTTATTTTAAAGCCTCATCACACAACAGTTACACAAGCAGCAAAGAACAACTTCTTCCAGGAACCACACTTTATTTTGAAAGGCTCCACAGGAAACAGCAGTCTGACTTTAATCCTGGAGACGACAGCTTCACTCCAGGAAATAAAAAAACCACAAAGTTTGTTTTATGAAGAAAACTGAACATCAACTGTTCAGCGTGGTGTTTTTGATCAATAATAAAAACCAATAAAAATACTGTCATCTACCAATCATGTAGATTTGTATTTAGACACAAGATTGATCAAAGTCTGCAGGTAAATCAGGAGGGCAGAGAAGAGAGCACAATTTTTGTACCTTCACGTGTTTGAGTCAAAAGACAAAGTTGAAGAGTGAAATAAACTTTGAAATAACGATCCGGTTAACAGCAGCTTTCCTTCGTCCTCGGGTCTCACCTCAATGGCAGTTTAAACCTTGTTATGTCAGATAACTTTAATAAAAATTTTCAGGTTTGAACTGTGAAACTAATCTGAACTGGTCCCAGGTGAATGAAAACATCCAGATAATGTGGTTGATGTCAGGATGATCCCAGCATGTCAACATTCAACTGGACTGACATTGGTCTGAACGCTCTCCACATGTTCAACTATTCCTTCCCAGGAATCGGACACAGCCGTAGCAGAAGAAATGGATAATAGAAATGGAAAGGGGTACATGGAATGTACTTAGCATTACTACAAAAATATAAGTGGATTGTTTTATGGTGGTGCACAGAAACCTGTCTTAGTGTAGTCTTAGTTTATTCCAAATGTCTAGTATTGTCATCTTGTTGTTTGTCTGTTTACGGCGTCTCGTACGTGCATTTTGGCTGCAGCACTGAAATGAGCCAATTCTTTACATTTCAAAATGTCTCTCTGAATATATTGTGAATAAATGTTCATACACTGCACTAATCATTTTCATTTCACATGTTTTCACATCATCATGTTGTGTCCAATAAAAGCTTTTTTCCTGTTACGGAGTAACATTAGTATGTGAACATGAACCCTGTAGTGACTGAATTCCAGGCTGCAGTGAGAGTGTGAAGAGGAGCGTCGCCGAGGCAGATTGATCCTGATATCATGAGTGGATGTACCATTAAGGTGAGGCTGAGCAACAGGAGTCATGAACAGAGCTCAGTAGCAGGTGTTGTGTAGAGCAGCGCTCTGAGGATTCAATGGGAATTCAGATCTCATGTCCTTCTGAAATGAGTGAAACTGTATTTGAACAAAATTTGACAGCGACTCCAGTTGGTGGGTAAAACACACCAGCTCTCTAACACCTGATCCCACATCTTCATCCCCTTTTGTCATATTATACGCCTTCAAATATACACTGGGGTCAAGGTTCAAAGGTCAGTTTTACGAAGCAGGAGTTCTGTACCAGGTTCACGCTGACGTTCTCCAGATGAAGACTTTTCCAATGGTGGATTTGGTTTGAAAAGAAAGTTGAAATGTGTCCCATTTTACTGTCAAAAGGCTTTCAATTCAACATGAGTGAAGTTGTGGTCCAAGTGAAACAATTCTCTTGCACATGCACGTGCACATGTACACTACACCCACCACAGACTGGAACATTTTGTTCGTTTGCTTGTTTCCTGTCTCTACTTATGTTGTGTGTCGTCTTACTTCGTTTCACAAACTCTGATTAAACTGATCATTTTTACTGGTTGTATTTTAGTTCTATTTGTTTTGTATTTTTTCAAATCTGTAAGTCCAACCACAGACAAAGACTTTCAAAGTACAGGAAACCTGCATGCAGAGCATCAACACTCAGCTTCCCGTCTCTCCTCTCACTTTCTCACTCTCATTCTTGCTCAATCTCTCTCCGTCTCTCTCTCTCTCTTTCCCTGCCCAGCTCTGCTCAGCTAAAACAGTCGGTGCTTCTCAGAAGATTTGTCTCAGTTGCCATGAACAAATATACTGAACACTTAAAATCTGCAGTATGTGTAAGCATCCACAACCTCAGCAATCCAGACTTTTATTACATTTATCAAACTTCCACAGCCAGCTGAATCTGTGGGTGTCAGCAGTGAAAAGAACAAGATGAAGTCCCGTGTCCTGGATGACGCTGCCGTTCTGGTAGCTGCATTAGTGAACAGTACTGACACTTGTGTCCTTTTCTTTTGTTTTTGGCTGTTTTTCTGCAGAAAAGCCTTAAGATTGCATTTACAGAAAATGACCTCCGAGCACTCGATTAAAGAGCTCTGCTCCGTCATTTGAAGTTTGATTCTCTAATAACATTCTGTCTCATCTGCTCACACGTTGACAATTTCCCCTACAGAAACTATTTAAACTGGTGCTTAGAAAACAAGGAAATGAAGACACATTGTTAAATGACAAACTGTTTGTTTTGCATTCATTTAATATTTGATATTCATGCTGTTTGAAATGTTACACATAATAATAATAAAACAACCTACTACAACATTGCAGTTTCTCTCTGGGAGAAATAAAACTTCATCTAATTTAATTTAACACACTTGTGACTTGCTCTAAAAAGAATAATGAACCTATATTATGGTTTCTTACCATACTTGCTAAACAGCTGTAACAAGACAGATTTATTGATTATTTAAAATAACATGGCAGGTTCTGCATAACAGTTGTTCACCAGAAATACTGGATCAATAAGAGCAGAAACTGAACGATGAAAACATGTCTTGGTTGTGGTTGATTTCAGATATGAAACTGACATGTTGAAGTGGGAGGAGCTTTGATGAAGACAGGAGGTGGAGGCTCCACCTCTTGGTCTCTATAGCCATGTTCACACTGTCGGCCCAAATGCAATTTGCAGCATTTTGCTCGTGGAGCTGCACGTAATTCTACCGACTGCAAAATATGATGCACATCAGTTTGTTACCAGATCTGCTCTTGTGCTCTCAGATGTTTTTACCAGGATGTTGTTTTTTTTTTCATGATAAACATCCTGACAATTTGCTCAAATGGAACTAAAAGCCAAGAAAATAAGTGTTTTAAGAACTTTAAAATGTCCACTGCTTCCAGATCTGAAAGATATTTCATGGGACCCACATAGAGAGACTGGACTTTACAGAGCACCTGGTTCCTGGATAATAGTTGCTGTTCTTGTGTTTCCTTATATTTTGTAAATATTGTGTTACTCTACATTTTCGAGCATTCAAGCTTGGCTCAGACAATCTAATATGTTAAAGTGATGAAGGCAACATCTTTCTTCATTTCTTGATTGTGGAACAAGTGAAAGTTTGAGCTGAGAGAAAATATACAGCAGAGCAGTGGGGTTGGCTCTTCAAATGATTAAAGACTGAGTTATAAAACAAAGCCAGCAAAGGAGGGAGCCTGAAAAACAAGAACACAAGAAGAATAGAAGAATCAGTTTGAGGGTTAAAAAATGATGAGACAGCAACCAGCGGTGGGCGTCGACTAAGTCCACTTTAGGATTAAACTTGAATAGTAGTGATTGTAAAAGTCACATCTGGAGCTGCACACCAAATGTTTTCTCAACAAACCCAATCTCAAGACATAAAAGATTTAAATAATAATAATAATACAAGATCTGTTAAAGACATGCACTGATATGCAGAAATAATAGTAAGATGTCACATTTTAGTTGAAAAACAGAAGAGGGTTCTGCTTAGGTTTCTTTGTGGTTCGTTCCAGCAGCGTCTCTGAGGAACCACGTGGTACCACAGACGGTCTGACGTGCGCGTGAACAGTGATGGAGGGAGGGAGAGGCAGAGCACACAAAGATTAATCAACACTTACATCTAGTGGCAGCTCGGCCGTGGTGCACACAGTTTGCCCACGCTGCTTCAAATCCTGCAACAACACTTAGTGTTTCCTCCTTTTTAAAACATTGACTGACCTACTAGAGATTTGATCTTCTGAACATAAACATCATCCAATACTCAGTCAATGTATAACTATATTTCAGTTTTACACAAACATACATTAATATTTAAATAGTTTTTATAATTGTTGCTTCTATCAGGAGAAACTTTTACTTCAGCATTAAACTACTACGGCATGGCCGAAAGAGTATGACTGGGAGCTGAAAGTCAACCAGGCCTTGCAGCAGAAGTTGTCTGAAACATCCAACCAGAGTTCTGGAGAGACCAAGCAGATGTTTTGTCTTCATTGGTGGTGCTAGATCTCTGTAAAGGTCTGGTTCTTTGGTGGTTCCCCTTTTCTTCCTCACTACTGATCCTTTCCTGTCATTGTTCTGGAGATGGTGATGGCGGGTCTGTGGTCCAGTTCTGAGAGAGGATTCAAGTGCAGGATGAGGAAACTGGACACTCTGAACATGAAAAATAAAACACAAGAACATTCCTAGTTTGGTCAAAGTCGGATCTCTGACTCCTGAACATTCAGACTGAGAGTCTGATGATCTACATCTGAGCTACCCAGGTCTTGCAGTAAAGTTTTTATTTTGTCTTTTTTATAGATAACAGCACTTTTGATCAGTGACTGAAACCTCATTCTCCTGAAGCTCCAGTGTTGCAGAACTTCCTGAAGTCAAGTTAGAATTTAAACACACTTTTGAGCTCTTATGATTTACAGCTGGACGACAAAACTAAATCACTAGGACCAGATCTTCTGACAGTCTCAGAAATCCTACAACTCTGTCAACTACCTAACCAGTTGAAATGACATCTTGGGTCATGTCTCACTCCAGACTGGTTTAAAAGTCTCACCGTCCCCATGATGAGCTGACTGAGTTTATCTTCTGTGTGGAGGACAAGGAGCTCCTGGAGCTTGTCCTCCACACAGAAGGAGGACATCTTCATGTCCTGGTGTTCTGGACACCTCTGTCATCGCTCTGTTACTTCACATAAACCATCACAAGAGTGAACATGTTGGTGTCTAAACATAGTACAGGGAGGTGGAACAAAGCTGCTTCAGAGGTAGAATGAATTTAATGTGTCTACGAGGTTTTTATAACAAGTTGAGGACATCTGCTGGAGGTTCTGGGGTTTAGATGGGCAAAGCAGCTTCAGTCCAGCTGAACATTTACATGCTGGGATCATCCATGTACAAGGACATTCACACGGTTTCACATAGAGCATACAACAAGATACAAAAGAAAGCATCAAAGTAGATTTAAAATAGAATTAAAAAACAACTAAGATTAAATAGTAAAAACTAAAATAACAGAAGATACATAAATGCAACAGAAATAAAGGTGCTCTTTAATACAGTCAGTCATAGAGTTTTGTATCTGGTTTCCTGCTTTTGTTAACAAAAACAACAATAACAGATCTTCACTTTGATGAGTGCTATTTAGAACATTCTTTTTGTGATGTCATCAATTACATCACATGTCTGACGTTCCAAGTTCCAAAGATAAAGTTCGTTTTATAACACTGTGCATCAGATGCCTGTAATTGATTTGCTGATGATAATATGTGCACGTTCCCAAATGCAGCGTCAGCGCCCTCTGCTGTTTAAATTTAAATAAACGTTTTGCTTTAGTTCACAGTTTACGTTCTGCAGAATAAACCAGACCTGTTTCTCACTCTGTGCAGATGCCTGGACTCTTCACAGCCACTAGATGGGGCTGACAAGTTACAAGATGGATGTAAATGTACAGCAGTCATGGAGAAATTAAGTTTTCTTTCCAGCTAAGTTATTACAGGGAAGTCTGTGGAGGTGTAAAATATCCTGATGTCTCTGATGTTTGTCAAGATTCAGTCAGATCTAGAAACTGTTCTGATGACAGAATAAGGGTTCTCTATCTAGGAATGAAAGCCAGATCTTGTGTTGGACGTTATATTCCTTGTGGTAGTTTGTAAGTTTACGTTATCATGTTTTCATGTTGCTGTGATAGAAAAGTTTTTTTTTAATTCCAGTCTTCTCTTAGTCATGTGTCCTATTGATCCACAGTTCTTAGTCAAGTGTCTTATTGATCCACAGTTCTTCATGTATTTAGTTTACTCATTTATAGGCTCTGCAAAGTGATTTAACTTATTTTCTTTTTAAAGTCGCAGTAATCAAACCATTACTTAAAAAACCCTCTCTTGACCCAGACATTTTAGCTAACTATAGACCAATTTCCAACCTTCCATTTATCTCTAAAATTCTGGAAAGGGTAGTTGCAAGCCAGCTGTGTGAGCATTTGTATAGAAATGATCTATTTGAAATTTTTCAGTCAGGGTTCAGAATGCATCATAGCACAGAAACAGCACTGGTTCGAGTCTCGAATGACCTTCTTATGGCCTCAGATAATGGGTTAGTGTCCATACTGGTTCTGCTGGACCTCAGCGCTGCTTTTGATACTATAGATCACAGCATTTTACTGCAGAGGCTAGAGTATGTTGTTGGGATTAAAGGGACAGCTCTAGATTGGTTTAAATCATATCTGTCTGATAGATTCCAGTTTGTTCATGTTCATGAGGTTTCTTCCGTACAGACGAGGGTCTGCTATGGTGTCCCGCAGGGTTCAGTGCTAGGGCCAATCCTGTTCAGTTTATACATGCAGCCCTTGGGAAGTATTATCCGGAACCACGGCATTAATTTTCATTGTTATGCTGATGATACGCAGCTGTATCTGTCTATGAAGCCAGATGAAACAGAACCATTAGACAAACTTCAGATGTGTATTAAGGACATCAAGGACTGGATGTCCAGAAATTTTTTGCTACTAAATTCTGATAAAACAGAAGTTGTTGTTTGTGGTCCCAAACAGCTTAGGAAGGGATTAAATGGTCTTGCGATGGCCTCCAGTAAAACTGTGCGAAACCTTAGCGTTATATTCGATCATGATTTGTCATTTAAACAGCATATTAATCAGGTTTGTAAAACTGCGTTTTTCCACCTCCGTAATATCGCAAAGATTAGGAGCATCCTCTCGCAGAGTGATGCCGAAAAACTAATTCATGCGTTCGTATCTTCTAGACTAGATTACTGTAACGTGTTGTTGGCTGGATGTCCAAGTAATTCTCTTAACAGCCTCCAGCTGATCCAAAATGCAGCAGCGCGAGTGCTGACAGGAACCAACAAGAGAGACCACGTCTCTCCAGTTTTAGCTTCCCTCCATTGGCTCCCTGTAAAATTTAGAATCCAATTCAAAATTTTATTAATGGCATATAAAGTCCAAAATGGCCTAGCGCCGCGATATTTGCAAAGTACCGTACGTTCCTAATAGAGCTCTCCGTTCTCAGGGTTCAGGTTTACTCGTAGTTCCTAGAAGATCCAGATGTGGTTTGGAGGACGGGCTTTCTGTTATCAGGCACCATCACTCTGGAACCAACTTCCAGTTTGGGTTAAGGAGGCTGATACCACCTCCACCTTTAAAACTAAACTTAAAACATTTCTGTTTAATAAAGCATATAGTTAGTGTACATTTAGTACCTTAATGTGTCAGGGCCAGTAGTCAAAGCTGCAGCTACAGGACCAGATTAGAGCAGCTCATTTTAAACATAGCTTCGGTGTAGATATGCTGCTATAGGCCTATGCTGCAGGGGGGCACCAACATGATCCACTGAGTGGTGCCTTTCACCTTCTCTGTTTCTCTTTGCCTTCTCTGTCTCTTCTTCACCTCAACCCTCATTTATTAACAATATCCCATAAACTTAATTGTGGTCCATTGTTCTGGTAGTTTTTTGTGCTTGTCTGGCCCTTCTTTTCCTCTTCTTTGCATGTCCTGCGGACCAGAGCCTCAGGAGCTGCTTGCTGACCTGCAGTTCCACCTCTGACCATCCCAGTGTCTGCCTCCACCTGTCTGTATGGATGTCTGTTGGATACTTGCTGACATCCCGACCTGCAGTCCTCATCCCCTTGGATCACTGTCTATCCATTTATCACCCATATTCACAGAAGTCTAATTGGACTACCAAGGACAGTTACTAATGTATCCTATCTTGTACCTTTGACGGTGTCAAAGGTCTCTATTCTTTCTTATTTCTTGCTCTACCCGGCTGGCCTTCGGCAGGAGGGTCCCCCCTCATGAGCCAGGTCCTGCTCAAGGTTTCTTCCCTCTTAAAGGGGAGTTTTTCCTTGCCACTGTTTGGCTTAAGGTTTTTCTTCCACTAGGGGAGTTTTTACCTGCCGCTGTTTATGTAATAATTGCTCGGGGGTCATGTTCTGGGTCTCTGGAAAGCGCCTAGAGACAACTTGTGTTGTAATAGACGCTATATAAATAAAATTGAATTGAATTTCATATTCACACATTCGCACCCTCTTTTTTTAGACTCTCTGTGTACATAATGTAGCACAACGTGACAAGAACACAATGATTTTTAGGTGGCCTTCAACTATTTGCAACCCCATCATACAGTTTATACAGTTTTATTTATTATTATGGCTGTTCTGACGGCTCAACGTTGGATGTTTGTTCAGCTCTGCAGATTGTTATTCATGGTATTTTCTAGTTCTAAATGAAGCCTGTCTTACACAGCACTGATCTTCTGTAAAGCTTAGAAGTACTTATATTTGTGTCTTTTTAAAGAAAGAAAGGTATCAGAATAACAGTGAGATTGTCTGGATGATGTTTTCTTCTCCTCGTCAGCCTGAACTTGTAGATGCATCAGCTTCATGTTGCTGCTGATGTAACAGCAGAAACCTTCAACTCCTCCAGACTCGTCTGCAGCTTCTTTGTCCAGCAAAGACAAATGTCTGCAACACATGTAAGTTACCACTAGATGTCAGCATTCACCATGCTGGGGTGCATCGCCTAAAGACTGAATGTAAAACAATTGCATCTGGTACGGGGCTGCATTAGTCCCTCTGACGTGGCAGCTTACACATCTGGAAAGATGCCGTGGTGTGTTATTCAAACTACTAATACATCCATTAAGTGCATGCATCTCTCTCAGTGCAGAGTCATGCAAAGAGCCAGACAAATCTTCTAACTCCTGATGAGCAGAGAAGTTCAACCAAAAGTGGAAATGATCCTTAAACAGCTGAGTCTCCAGCTGGATCTTAAAAGTAGGTTCGGACCCTGCTGGTCGGACAGAGTCTGGTGGGTTAGTCCACTATCGGGGACAACAGAGGAAAAGAGTCTTGCTCCTGATGTTGCCCCACATTGTGGTGGAAGCACCAGGAGTCCTTCCTTGGCTGAGCGTAGCTGTGGAGAAGGAGTGTAGCTCTGGATGAAGGAGTGAAGGTCGGCAGGAGCCGTTTGGGTCAATGTTTGGTGAGACAGAAGCAGAGCAGTGACCTTCATGCTGCTGCAGCTGGAAGCCAATGCAGAGAGATGACCAGCGGAGTGACGTGAGCTCTCTCGGGCTGGTTGAAGAGCAGACGTGCAGCTGCAGTGGTTCCTCAGAGACGCGCTGGGATGAACCACAAAGAAACCTAGGCAGAACCTTCTGCTGTTTTTCAACTAAAATGTGACATTATCTCACTATTATTTCTGCATATCAGTGCATGTCTTTAACAGATCTTGTATTATTATTATTATTTAAATCTTTTATGTCTTGAGATTGGGTTTGTTGAGAAAACATTTGGTGTGCAGCTCCAGATGTGACTTTTACAATCACTACTATTCAAGTTTAATCCTAAAGTGGACTTAGTCAACGCCCACCGCTGGTTGCTGTCTCATCATTTTTTAACCCTCAAAATGATTCTTCTCTTTTTGTTTTGTTCTTGTTTTTCAGGCTCCCTCCTTTGCTGGCTTGTTTTATAACTCAGTCTTTAATCATTTGAAGAGCCTGTTCTGTTCTGCTGTATATTTTCTCTCAGCTCAAACTTTCACTTGTTCCACAACCAAGAAATGAATGAAGATGTTGCCTTCATCACTTTAATATATTAAATTGTCTGAGCCAAGCTTGAACGTTTGAAACTGTAGAGTAACAGAATATTTACAACATTTAAGGACACAGAAGAACCACAACATAACCCAGGAACCAGGACCTCTGTAAAGTCCAGTCCCAACAAGCAAAAACTGAACGGTGACACATTTAAACCACAATGTTGCTCCATGTTGTATTTGTGGGATGAGCAGCAGAGCTGAGTATGTGGGTCCCATGAAATATCTGTCAAATCTACAACCACCTACAACTTCTGCAGCTTATTTTCTTTTTCAGTAAGAAGGAATTGACCTGTTATATTTCCTTGTTCTTTTGAGCTGTCAAAAAGGTCCCTGACTTTTCTCACTTCTTCTTTCCCTGCAACCACTGCTGACGTCACCCAGTTCCTACATTCGTCTTCAGTCGTCATGGTAACACAGAGTCCTTCATTTCAGACGTCGGTCCACAAATCCCTTCTGCTTCTTTCACCTCATCTCTTCCAAACATGACATGACTGATCATTAAAATAAAAAGATTCATCAGTTATTTGAACTAAAACTAGTTTAAGACGCAGAAACACAAATACGTGTATCAGTGTGATCCTCATCGATCCTCGTCACAATATTGGAAATCAACCACAACCCAGATATGTTTGCAATGATCATTTTCTGCTCTTATTGATCCAGTATTTCTGGTGAACTGTTATGCAGAACCTGCCTTATTTTAAATAATCCATTTTTTAAATGTTTTACAGCTGTTTAGCTAGTAAACTATAATATAGGCTCATTATTCTTTTTAGAGCAAGTCACAAGTATGTGAAATGGAATTAGATGAAGTTTTATTTCTCCCAGAGAGAAACTGCAATGTTGTAGTAGGTCGTTTCATTATGTGTAACCTGTCAAACTGCATGAATATCAAATATTAAATGAATGAGAAACAAACAGTTTGTCATTTAACAATGTGTCTTCATTTCTTTGTTTAAGCACCAGTTTAAATAGTTTCTGGGAAAATGTCAACGTGTGAGCAGATGAGACAGAATGTTATTAGAGAATCAAACTTCAAATGACAGCGCAGAGCTCTTTAATCAAGTGCTCGGAGGTCACTTTCTGTAAATGCAATCTTAAGGCTTTTCTGCAGGAAAACAGCCAAAAACAAAAGAAAAAGGACACAAGTGTCAGTACTGTTCACTACTGCAGCTACCAGAACGGCAGCGTCATCCAGGACACGGGACTTCATCTTGTTCTTTTCACTGCTGACACCCACAGATTCAGCTGGCTGTGGAAGTTTGATAAATGTAGTAAAAGGCTGGATTGCTGATATTGTGGATGCTTACACATACTGCAGATTTTAAGTGTTCAGTATATTAGTTCATGGCAGCTGAGACAAATCTGAGAAGCTCTGACTGTTTTAACTGAGCGGAGCAGGGAGAGATTGAGCAAGAATGAGAGAGACAGGAAGCTGAGTGCTGATTCTCTGCATGCAGATTTCCTGTACTTTGAAAGCCTTTTTCTGTGGTTGGACTTACAGATTTGAAAACATACAAAATAGAACTAAAATGCAACCAGTAAAAATGATCCGTTCAGAGCTTTCAATGAAACCAAATCCACCATTGGAAAAATCTTCATCTGGAGAATGTCAGCGTGAACACGCTACAGAACTCTGGCTTCCTAAAACTGACCTTTGGATCTTGACCCCAGTATATATTTGAAGGCATATAATAGGACAAAAGGGGATGAAGATGTGGGATCAGGTGTTAGAGAGCTGGTGTGTTTTACCCACCAACTGGAGTCGCTGTCAAATGTTGTTCAAATACAGTTTCACCAATTTCAGAAGGACAGGATATCTGAATTCCTGTTGCGTTGTGTCCCTTTAAACCCCCAATGAATCCTCGGCATGCCACTCTACACAACACCTGCTACTGAGCTCTGTTCATGACTTCCTGTTCACACTCACTGCAGCCTGGAATTCAGTCACTACAGGGTTCATGTTCACATACTAATGTTACTCGGTAATAGGAAAAAAGCTCTTATTTGACACCAGTTTCATTATTTATATGCAAAATTTGCAAATTAACCATATTACTTAAAATGTTGGGAAAACATGTGTAATGAAATTAGTGCAGTTTATGAACATTTATTCACAATATATTCAGAGAGACATTTTGAAATGTAAAAAAAATTGGCTCATTTCAGTGCTGCAGCCAAAATGCATGTACGAAACGCCGTAAAACAGACAAACTGAAACAGCAAGATGACAATATTAGACATTTGGAATAAACTAACACTACACTAAGAAGGTTTCAGTGCACCACCATAAAACAATCCACTTATATTTTTGGAGTAATGCCAAGTACCTCTTTCCATTTCTTCTGCTACGTCTGTGTCCGATTCCTGGGAAGGAATAGTTGAACATGTGCAGACCAGACCAGTTTCAGTCAGGGAAATACTGAACATGTTTCATTTGACCCGTCTGATGTTTATGTTCGATAGGCAGTGTTTCTCAACCCTGGTCCTCAGGGCCCTCTGTCCTACAGGTTTTAGATGCTCCCCTGCTTCAGCACACCATGATACAAGAAGCTGTGTCAACAACAGAGTTGTACAGACCTTGATGACAAGCTGATGATTGCCACCAATTTGAATCAGGTGTGTTGAAGCAGGGAAACATCTAAAACATGCGGGACAGTGGGCCCCGAGGACCAGGGTTAAGAAACACTGCGATAGGGAATCATGAACAATAGAAGTCAGCCAGATTACTGGAAGACTGAGTCTGAATAAACTGGAAGCTCAGCTGGGATTTCTTAGGATTTAACTTCAAGCTGTATTTGACATTTCTTCTGCTTGTAACAAGTGGCCCAATAACTTCAGTAAAGGACCATGTTACCACATTTTTAAAAACGGCTCCAAGAAGGCTTGATAAAAGGACACTGGCGTCAAACAGAGATATTTCACACTAATTAATTCTAATATTTTACACAGATTTCTTACTATGAATCTGACCAATCACCCCACAATTAATCCCTTATTGAACCCCCCTTTGTCCATATGACTTGCAACAGTTTCAATTGTCCCTAAATCCCAGCTCTTGTCCTGTTCTGTCCACTTGGTAACCAAACAAAAGTGCAACGCTCTCACCGAATGCGAGGAGCCTATAATCCCCTTTTGCGCTGGTCTGGCCAAAGGTAGGTTTCCTCCGTTCCTGCCAGCGTGCTATGTCCAGGATCCATCTGAGATGTGGGTCTCTGACTGCGGTATCCGCAATTCCCCTCTTCGGGAACAGAACTGATACTGTGTCCTGCTGTGAAGGTCCTGTGTTCAATGGTCCTCCGGATACTCCTTGTGCCACACCTTTTATCCCTCCTTTGGAGTCCACACCTGTCTCCCATTTCCTTAATTGCACGAGTGCCTCCCCCATAGTCACATGTTGCTAGATTTAAAGTGATATCTTCCTTTTTATACCCATTCACCAGTGAAACACAAACACAACATGGTGCCATCTACATAGATCAACAGTAACTGGCAAGGGTATATGCATTGTAACATCGTTACATGCTTTCTGAAATGAACCTGTAAAACATCAAGACTTTTCATACAAGTTGAATGTGTTTGTAATGTTGCAGAAAAACCTTGGTGTTCACTGTACTGGAGGAATTGTGGGAAGCTTCACAAGTGTTCATATCTGCAGTTTCTGTCTTGGAGAAACATCCCAGTTCAAAGGAAGTGATTTAAAGTCAAACTCCTCAGTATCTTATATATTACAGTCCTGTAACTACGCTTTACAAATTGTGCTTTTCTGTTTGTGTCATATTTTTAATAAATTAGTTATTCAGAGGGATCACTGCTTTCACTGCACTTTCATGGAAAACCTGGATCGCTGTTCCAACAATAATCTCATTGGTTTCCTCGAGAGAAGGAGCTCCAAGAAAAGGCTGAGTCATTGAAGAGAGAACCCTCTGCTGGAGGGAAGAAGAACATGAACGGTACATTTTAAGTAAAGATTCCTGTTTTTCATGAAGGTGATGTTAGGATTGTTGATGTGGTTGTTGGTTGATTTTGTGCGACTGTGTTGCAGCTGAGTGAATATTGGACAGAAATTTCATTTGTAATACAAACTAAAGTGTCTGTTTGACAAATGACTGAATGTTAAATATGTTAGGAAGACAGTTTATGTGCTTATAAGATTTATGTCACCTGTCGTTAACAGCTAGTTTTCTAACATTCAAATGATTTTGAATGCATTTGGTTTTTGAAAAATACCTTTGACGTCATCTAGAACAGCGATTCTTAACCATGTGGAGCGCTGCCTAGAGGGCCACAAAGAACTTTCAGTTCTGCAGCTTAGGGCCTCTGGACCACATAGGTCATCAACTGAAGACACCAGAGATGCTCCTGTTATCCAGGAGACGCTCAGTTACAACAGTTTCCCACCACTTGGTGGCGGTCATACGTCAGTTAGTTTTTCAACAAGCTCCAACAACCGGAAGAAGACAGTCGGCCGATATCCTGTAGTTAAAATTATGGAGAAGTTTCATCTAGAAACGAAACATCCATCTGTTTAATAAACTCAGTGCTTCGGATCATGAGATTCAATCAAAACAGCGACATCTGCTGGCTGTTTGAGAAGAAGTATTGACAGACGTTATGACGTCACAGCTGTAATGAGTCTCCTTGTCTCATTGTTGACTCAGTGTTTCATAAAGGATTTGTTCTCAACCTGTCTGGCTGCTGTCTTCTGTCGTAAATACAAGAATGAACGGGTTCTGAGAGGTTACTTTGATTAAGATAATAATAAATCAAAGTAACTACCCAACCTCACCTATGGCCATGGACTTTGGGTAATGACTGAAAGTACAAGATTCCAAATACAAGCCACTGAAATGAGCTCCCTTAGGGTGAGAAGCTCAGTCATTCTTGAGGAGCTCGGGGTGGAGCTGCTGCTCCTTCACATGGAGAGGAGTCAGCTGAGGTGGCTGGGCATCTGTCTGTGATGCCTCCTGGACGTCTCTCTAGGGACGAGTTCCAGGCGTGTCCCACCAGGAGAAGACCCAGGAAACACCAAGGAAAAGCTGGAGGAAGTGTTTAGGATGAAGGAGGTCTGGGCATCCCTGCTTAGACTTCTGGATGGAATTTAGAAGAATGAATCTGAATGTGAAATATTTATGATTTAATTTCTCATACTGTATACTGACACCGTTCAACAGAGGCTCTTTGTTGAGCGCCGACTGCTCATTAAATGTGCCACATTCCTGCAGCAGCTTTTAATAACAGGCTGGAATTGTATCAAAGACAAAGTTGTATCTTTGTCAGTTATTGGAATAAATGTTCCTAAAACCTCCCCATATGTAAGAAGGCTGCTTTCATTAACAAATGATACGTAAAGGAAATTTTTTTCAAAACCAATATTCATTTCTTCTGATATTTAATACTTTGGTTATTCCAGATTAAATATTTGTGTTGGAAAGATTATGTTTATAAATCAAACGCCAGCACAGTTACTATTTATGACAATTTAATAAATGGATTGGTGGTTTATTAACCACAGAATCACATTTTAGGAGAAAATACTACAATTTGTTGAAAAACTAAATTTAAAAATCAAATGCTATAATTGACTTTTATGTATTTATTTGTAATCCAGTTTAGCTTTAAATTACATTTGAGGTTTTATAATCAAGAACATTTAATCTTCCTTGGTTGTAGGAGTTATTTTGGATAATTTTGTTTAGAAAATGACATTTGTTTTTCCATATAAAATGTTATTAAATTGTATTGGTTTGTTTAATAACTGATGTGACGCCAGTATCACACGTACCGGCCCCATCGCGCTGAACGTGCACGACGGAGCTGGGCGTGAATGCGAGCGAACGTGAACTCCTGAACAAAGTGAAAGTAAATTGAACATAACGGAGCTGACATAACAGGGTTGAAGCAGCTGGTCGTGATCGCGACAGGATGTAAACATCTGGACTAAACTAAGATAACATATCTGACATAACAGGGTTTAAGCTGCCGGTGAGGTGAGACCCGAGGATGAAGGACAGCTGCTGTTAACCGGATCGTTACTTCAAACTTTATTTCACTCTTCAACTTTGTCTTTTGACTCAAACACGTGAAGGTAGAAACTTCTGCTCACTTCTGATTTACCTGCAGACTTTGATCAATCTTGTGTCTGAAGACAAATCTACATGATTGGTAGATGACAGTATTTTTATTGGTTTTATTATTGATCAAAAACGCCGTGCTGAACAGTTGATGATCAGTTTTCTTCATAAAACAAACTTTGTGGTTTTTTTATTTCCTGGAGTGAAGCTGTCGTCTCCAGCATTAAAGTCAGACTGCTGTTTCCTGTGGAGCCTTTCAAAATAAAGTGTGGTTCCTGGAAGAAGTTGTTCTTTGCTGCTTGTGTAACTGTTGTGTGATGAGGCTTTAAAAGGAGGAAATGTGTCTCTGCAGGACAGTTTGACCTTTGAGCTTCTTCACATTTACAGTAACCAGACTGACGTAGAGGCCGAGTCTCCTTCAGCTTGTTCAAGATTTTCTACTTTGTGTTTCTGCAGTAAAAACTCTGTTGTTGACAGAATTGTATGTTTTTAATCTTTGAACAGAAAACCAGAAAAGGCCCTGAGTGAAGCTTCAAAGCAGGTAGGATCAGCAGATCCGGCTGTAGAAGAGACTTCATTCAAGTGACACTGATATAAAAACAACAGAGAGGAGCAAACCAGTGCAGGAGCAGCTGGTCTTTGTACAACACCAGTGATGTGTGTTTCCTCTGCAGATGAAGGTGTGTGTGTGAGCTGATGTGCACGTGAATTCAGCAGAATGGACCAGTGTGAGGACAGAGAGGACGGAGTCCGTCCCTCTAAAACCCCTCTGTGTGGGGAACATGAGAGTCGGAGCAAAGCTCAGAAGTGAGACGAGCATCTCCAACTGTCCATGACTCTTCTGCATGTCAGAGCTGAAAACTCACATCAGCAAACGTCATTATTACAGGACTGGACCTGGACCTGGACCTGGACCTGGACCTGGACCTGGACCTGGACCTGGACCTGGACCTGGACCTGGACCCAGCTGTGTGTCCTTGAAGAGCAACTGGTCAATGGGCCGGCTTATTAACTTTAAAGGAGACCAACGTTCTGCCGTAAAGAGGTGAGTGTATCTAAACTCTGCCAATGATTTATGTTCAATACTTTAAATAGACTAAATCTTTTTATATTGGATTATTTATTATTCATATAATCAGAAAATGTGCACTTTAAACTCTTTATTCTTCCATCAGGGTCCATCAGAAAAGCCACTCTCTTGTACATGATTCCAGCTCAAAGAAGCAGCGTATTGACTTTAAAGGAGACCAACTGTCTTCTTCAGAGAGGTGAGATGTATTTAAATGTATTAAATGTTTTTAAATCAGTCCTCATGTTGGGGAATGTCCACATGTTTCTTCTTGAGTAGATCCATGTAGTCCTGGACCCCTGTGGTTCTCCATCACCTGATGGTGATCTGAGCATTTTCCTCATAGATCTTCATCACCTGCATTGAGCTTTTTTCCTCTGTTTGAAACATGTGGAGGTTTTACCTTCCAGAGGACTGATCCTGATGATGCTCCAGAGTAAATCAGCTGGTTCATGTCTCCATCAGTTGTCTATGTTCTAGATGTTGTTGTAACTTTTTTTGGAGCAGAATTGGATCTTGTAAATCTGTGAATCAGCAGAGCTCTCATTGAGGTCACATGTACGTTCTCAGTGGGACCAGCAGGACCAGTAAACCTTCACCACCACAGCCAGTCCTCTGATTGACTGTCCTCATCCAAACATGTCTTCATGGACCTTCAGCTTGTGTTTGTCTCTGTGTGGACAGACATGATGTGAGCTAATTCTTCATGATTCCTCCACAGAGTGGACCAGCAGAGCTCCGAGCCTCCCAGTGGTCTGTCTGTCCAGCAGCATCAAACACAGCTGGACTCCATATTTCTGGTCTGTACATGAACAATAACTGCTTCTCCATCTGTTCTGTTGGTGTTTATCTCCAGCTGCTCTTTGTAGACCAATGGACTGTCAGTCTGTCCAACATGGATCTGATGTTTGTCTCCATGGTTTCAGTCTGATTGTGTCATTCATGTGGTCTTCTGTTCCAGCTGCTGGAGGACAACATTGTCATGTTTGTGAAGAACGAGCTGAAGAATATCCAGAGGGTTCTGAGTCCAGATTACCCAGAATCCCTGGATAATCTGTTGGAGGGTGAGGATGAAGAAAAGAGGAGGAGCAGAGATGCATTTGTGAAGATCACAGTGAACTTCCTGAGGAGAATGAAGCAGGAGGAGCTGGCTGAGCGTCTGCAGAGCAGTAAGAGGATTTTTCTGAACATTTAATCTGCTGGATAAATGACCCAGAAAGTCTCAGGAGATGAACAACATTCACAGATCAGCCACAACATTAAAACCACTGAGAGATGACGTGAGGAAACAGCACCCCCTACAGGAGCATCCTTCTAACATAACAACCCACAAACCCACACCCCATCTAGTCTCTACTGCCAACATCCTGGTCTTAGAAACTCCAGGACCCCCAAATGTTCTTGTCACATCCAGGTCCTGAATGTTCAGAGGTGTTTTGGTGGTAAAAGTGATTCTAGTCAGTATTGGACAGCTCATCCTAAAGTTCTAGTTAATCAGTGTCGGTTCAAACCTGATTCTTTAGGAGAATTAAGTTGTTGTGTGAACTTTATAAAACACTAATTGTTTTTTTTTTCATGTGTGTTCAGATGTTTCTGCTGCAGTTTGTCAAAAGCGACTGAAGTCTAAGCTGAAGGAGAAGTACCAGTGTGTGTTTGAGGGGGTTGTTAAAGCAGGAAACCCAACCCTTCTGCAGCAGATCTACACAGAGCTCTACATCACAGAGGGAGGGACTGGAGAGGTCAACCATGAACATGAAGTCAGACAGATTGAAGCAGCATCCAGGAGACCAGACAGAGCAGAAACCACCATCAGACAGGAAGACGTCCTGAAACTCCCACCTGGTAGAGATGAACCAATCAGAACCGTGATGACGAAGGGAGTGGCCGGCATCGGGAAAACCGTCTTAACACAGAAGTTCACTCTGGACTGGGCTGAAGGCAGAGCCAACCAGGACATCCGGTTCATGTTTCCATTCACCTTCAGAGAGCTGAATGTGCTGAAAGAGAGAAAGTTCAGCTTGGTGGAACTTGTTCATCACTTCTTCACTGAAACCAAAGAAATCTGCAGCTTTGAAGACTTCCAGGTTGTGTTCGTCTTTGATGGTCTGGATGAGTGTCGGCTTCCTCTGGACTTCCACAACAATGAGGTCCTGACTGATGTTACAGAGTCCAACTCAGTGGACGTGCTGCTGACAAACCTCATCAGGGGGAACCTGCTTCCTTCTGCTCGTCTCTGGATCACCACACGACCTGGAGCAGCCAATCAGATCCCTCCTGAGTGTGTTTCCATGGTGACGGAACTCAGAGGGTTCACCAACCCACAGAAGGTGGAGTACTTCAGGAAGAGGTTCAGAGATGAGGAGCAGACCAGCAGGATCATCTCCCACATCAAGACATCACAAAGCCTCCACATCATGTGCCACATCCCAGTCTTCTGCTGGATCACTGCTACAGTTCTGGAGACAGTCCTGGAAACCAGAGAGGGAGGAGGTCTGCCCAAGACCCTGACTGAGATGTACATCCACTTCCTGATGGTCCAGACCAAACTGAAGAAGGTCAAGTATGATGGAGGAGCTGAGACAGATCCACACTGGAGTCCAGAGAGCAGGAAGATGATGGAGTCTCTGGGAAAACTGGCTTTTAAACAGCTGCAGAAAGGAAACCTGATCTTCTATGAGTCAGACCTGAGAGAGTGTGGCATCGATATCAGAGAAGCTTCAGTGTACTCTGGAGTCTTCACACAGATCTTTAAAGAGGAGAAACACCTGTACCAGCACAAGGTGTTCTGCTTCATTCATCTGAGTGTTCAGGAGTTCCTGGCTGCTCTTCATGTCCATCTGACCTTCATCAACTCTGGAGTCAACCTGCTGGAAGACCAAAATAACATCTTCAGAGGGATTAAAACAAGAGATGAGACTCTCCTCTACCGGAGTGCTGTGGACAAGGCCTTACAGAGTCCAAACGGACACCTGGACTTGTTCCTCCGCTTCTTCCTTGGTCTTTCGCTGAAGACCAACCAGATTCTTCTACGAGGTCTGTTGAAACCAAAACAAGGAAGGTCACAGAACAATCAGAAAACTATCAAATACATCAAGAAGAAGATCAGTGGTGATCTGTCTGCAGAGAAAAGCATCAATCTGTTCCACTGTCTGAATGAACTGAATGAAGGTTCTCTGGTGGAGGAGGTCCAACAGTCCCTGAGGTCAGGACGTCTCTCCACAGATGAACTGTCTCCTGCTCAGTGGTCAGCTCTGGCCTTCATCTTACTGTCATCAGAAGAAGATCTGGAAGTGTTTGACCTGAAGAAATACTCTGCTTCAGAGGAGGTTCTCCTGAGGCTGCTGCCGGTGGTCAAAGCCTCCAAGAAAGTTCTGTGAGGACAAACACAGACACATCTGTTTTAATTACAATCAAATGTTGTGTTCATGGAGAAAATCAGTTCAGTTCACTGTTCAGCTGAGTTCAGGTTAATGTAGGACCAGTTCTCAACAATAATTAATCTCAGGAAACTTTACATGAAGACGAATGCAGCAATCACTTTGATCAAGACCAATTAATGATCAATAGTTGAATTAATCAGTATTCATTTAAATGATATTATTTATTCATTTGTTGAATGACAAAATCAAAGTTTAAATGACATAAATATTTCTCTTTTCTCTCCTCTGCAGGTTGAATGGCTGTAACCTCTCAGAGAAGGTCTGTGCAGGTCTGTCCTCAGTTCTCAGCTCTCAGTCCTCCAGTCTGACAGAACTGGACCTGAGTAACAACCACCTGCAGGATTCAGGACTGAAGAAGCTGTGTCCTGGACTGGAGAGCCCACACTGTAAACTGGAGTCTCTCAGGTCAGAATCCCTCAAGTGTTGAACTGCTGACCGTTATAACTGTGGTTTATGTTGAAGGATTGTTGCAGAGAGAATTGTAATAATTGTAACTGGGTTCAGATCGGGTTGAAGCCTGCAGACAGTCGTCACAACTGTGTTGGTGACGATGAGGAGAAGGGCTCCACCAAGTCCAAATACATTATTTTTGTACTTTAGTCAGTTTCAAGTTTTTTTCAGTCATCGTTGGTGTTTTTTTTCTTTCTTTAACTGAAGAGCATCAACAAATTTGTCCACATGTGAACATCTCTAAGCTCTCCTTTCTAATCTGATCTTTTCTTTATCAATAAAAGTTCTCAAATAAGACTTTTATGTCAGATTTTGAAACGTTTCCTATTTAATATTGAATTAGTTTCCCTAAAATGATCCAACTGGAGCACAAATAAGTGTCCAATGGTGACCAACCTCAGCAGCAGAAGTGTCTCTTCTTCTAACCTGGACTCAGTTCCATCAGCGCCACCATCAGGTGAACACGAGGACAGAGTCGGCTTCAGTTTCAGAGCAGTTCTCTCAGAGTATCTGCATGTGTGTTGTGTTGTGTGTCTGCAGGCTGTCAGGTTGTCTGCTCACGTCAGACGGCTGTGCTTCTCTGGTCTCAGCTCTGAGCTCCAACCCCTCCCATCTGAGAGAGCTGGACCTGAGCTACAACCATCCAGGAGAGTCAGCAGTGAAGCTTCTGTCTGCTGTACTGGAGGATCCACACTGGAGACTGGACACTCTCAGGTATGGACACAGCTGTTGCAGACTCACGGTGCCTGATGGAGGAGGACGTCTCTGTCCTTCACTCACATCTGTCGTTGTGTAAAGTTCTGTCAGCTTCTGCCTCCTCTGAGATAATAATCATGGAGCGGCGCTCCGACAGCTCCGACACTTCCAAAGAACAGCGTGAGGAACGTGATGTGTTTCAGCTGGTAGATGAAGCCACCAGAGCAAACTTCAACAATCCTCTGAACTCCACAATAACTGAGATGATCCTTACTGACGGAGCACCCAGATACCTGCCTCTGGAGTTCTGATGTTGGTCATCACTGCCCATCACCTGTGTCCCACGCTAAAAACACTGGATCCCAATGATACCAGCTGGAATCAGAAGAACTTTCATCTCCAGGATGTTTTCCAGAGGTGTCAGTCTCTGACACTGATCACATCTTCTCTCTGCAGATGAAACAGTAGCCGTCTGGACGTAGAAGAACATCAGTGTGCTGGACTCTTCACGGTGCTGCTGTGAACAGCATCTTTGTGGCTCTCTGGCTTTGACCAGAGGTCTTTCAGCAGATCAAGGTGCTGCTGCTCATCTGGTGCTGCAGCAGAGCTGATAGATGCAGTTCACAGCTGTGAGGCGTCATGACTCAGTAAACATACTAGAACCACAGCAGTGAGGTTTTCAGGCCCATCACAGCACAACAGCAGCTGCACCTTCACTCATCCATGACGTGGTCTCCTCCTCCTGGTTCAACACAGATGAAACCAAATGAAAAGAACCGCTTCAAACTGTGCTGGAACGTGACGACCACAGGACAGGACTTTAGAGATGCATGGGTCCGAGTGTGGGATGGTTCCTTCATCAGTGTAGAACAATGTGTGTGTGAGAGCCATGAAATGTTCATGTTTGCTGAGAGTGACTGTGCTGGTCTGACCCCCCTCCTCCTTTCAGGGTGGAGCCTGCTGGACCACGATGGTTGAGACCAGGTCTGAGGAAGTGTAAGTGTGTTTTAATTTCATTCACACATTCAACCATCTTCACACTGTCACATGACTCATTCATGAGTCCATCGATGATCAATGACAGATCAATAATAACTGCAGCTGGGTGGTGTTTGTTCTCTCCATCAGATTCCTGTCAACTCTCCATCGACACAAACACAGTCCACAAATACATCAAACTGTCTGACAACAACAGGAAGATGACGTGTGTGGAGGAGGATCAGTTGTACCCTGATCATCCAGACAGGTTTGATGTCTGTCAGCTGCTGTGTAGAGAAGTTCTGACTGGTCGCTGTTACTGGGAGGTCCAGTGGAGCGGAGATGTTTCTATATCAGTGAGTTACAGAAGAATCAGAGGGAAAAGTACCTCCAATGACTGTGTGTTTGGATGGAACGATCATTCCTGGAGTCTGTTCTGTTCTGGTGGTGGTCGGTACTCTGTCTGTCACAATAACAGAAGAACATCTTCCTCCTCGTCTTCCTCAGTCTCTGACAGAGTAGCCGTGTATGTGGACGTTCCTGCTGGAACTCTGTCCTTCTACAGCATCTCCTCTGACAGACTGATCCACCTCCACACCTTCAACACCACGTTCGCTGAACCTCTTTGTCCTGGGTTCAGGCTCTGGTTCGGGTCTGGTTCTTCAGTGTCTCTGTATTCAGTTTAGTATCAGGAGTCTCCTCCTGTCAGAGACACTGTCTCTGTTGGACAGATAGTTCAGTCTCTACATGTCTGTCTCTGTTTCCATCAGAACACATCAATCAAATGTTTGTCAAACGGTTCTGAATGATTCCTTGGAAACTTCTTCCTCTTCCGGTCCTTTAACGATGGAAGCTGCCGTTATTCCAGGATCCACATGTTGTTTTTCCGTCTGTTTCCCGTCAAAGCTTCCCAGTGAACACCAGCATGTTGTTTCTCTGCAGCTCAGTTCAGCTGAGATCATTCAGTTGGTGTCAGCTGCAGTTAGTTTGCTGCACATGTGACAAACGGTGACATCAGAGAGGAACCACTGAGCTGCAATCAGCCCAGATGACGTTCCAGCTGCTGACAGATCCGAGCACAGGTTTGGTGAGCAGCCAGGGTTCATCCTGGTCTGTATTCACACCACTTCCTGTTCCAACCATGACACCACTACTGGACTGTCAGTTTTCTGTCGTGGTTGAGTGTTTGTTTATGTGTGAACTCTCACCCAGATGACCCAAATGATCCATCCGTTATCTAGAACTGCTTCTTCATGTTCAGGGTCACGGGCGTCGGCCTTGTTGGTGTTAAACTGTGATGATGTTTATGTCCATTTGTCAGTAGAAGCAGAAATCAACAACAGTAATGTGCTTATATGGTTCCTAGATTGAGTAGAAATGGACAGAACCTCCTGACATCGTCTGTAACCTTGTTTTCACTTCTTGTTTTCTCACTTATTACATGTTGGAAACAGGCCATGAAGTCTCCTCCTGTCGACAGTAGATTGTGTCTTATGACACTGTTGCAGTGACTGAACAAAGACTCATGTACAACAGTTGCTTTTATGCACTTTTTAGACACTTCTACAGATCAAATGTCCTTTGTTGGTCTGTAGATGAGCCGTGTTGGAGTTTTATCACAGGGTCGATATAGTTATTGTTCTGGAAATGATCTCTGTTAAATAAATACGGTACAGGAGAGCTCCTTTTAATAAAGTTTCCCTCCCAGACTAGTTCCCTCCTAACTGCTTATCTCCAGCAACCGCCGGAGACTCATGATTACTTCTGCTAGAACATCCTCCAAACGGGTTACTACCGGTATGCAAGTGAGAGACCTGAGTGAAAAAGTACTGAATGAACAATGAAACTAACAGAGAATAAATAGAGAAAACATAAGAAAACTACACTGAAACACCTTCTTAGTTTTGTCTTAGTTTAATCCAAATAACTAGTATTGTCCCTTTGCTGTTTTCAGTTTGTCTGTTTACGACGTCTCATACGTGAATTTTGGCTGCAACACTGAAATGAGCCAATTCTTTACAGTTCAAAATGTCTCACTGAATATTTTCTGAATAAATGATCATAAACTGCACAAATTGTTTTCATTTCACATGTTTTCCCAACATTTTGGGGAATATGTTTAATATGCAACATATAAATATTGAATCTGGTGTCCAATGAAAGCTTTTTTTCCTGTTACGGAGTAACATTAGTATGTGAACATGAACCCTGTAGTGCCTGAATTCCAGGCTGCAGTGAGAGTGTGAAGAGGAGCGTTGCTGCAGCAGATTGATCCTGATAATGTGAGTGGGTGTACCAGTGACCTGAGGCTGAGCAGCAGGAGTCATGAACAGAGCCCAGTGGCAGGTGTTGTGTAGAGCGGCGCTCCGAGGATTCATTGGAGTATTACATTTTATTTGAATAGTTATTTATACATATGTGTATGTATCTTATTAAGCATGTGTACATAAATGTATCAATGTATATTTGTAGGTATGTATAACTATGTACTTGTGCATATGTATCTTACATTCATGCATAGCAAGATGCTTAGATGTCCACACAATGTGTGTATATATATATATATATATATATATATATATATATATATATATATATATATATATATATATATATATATATATATATATATATATATATATATATATATATATATATATATATATATATATATATATGTGTGTGTGTGGACTGGCGACCTGTCCATGGTGTACCCCTGCCTTCGCCCACTATGCGTTGGGATAGGCTCCGACAGACTCCCCGTGACCTGAAGACGGATTAAGCAGGCATAGATAATGGATATATATATATATATATATATATATATATATATATATATATATATATATATATATATATATATATATATTTATATATATATATATATATATATATATATATATATATATATATATATATAAGTGTTGTCATACTGAAAAACGGAAGACCTTCTCTGACAGAGACGTTGTCCTGATGGGATCATTTGTTCCTTTAAAGCCTTTATGTGCTGTACAGCATCCACTGCCCCTTTCCACATGTGTAAGCTGCCACGTCAGAGGCAATAATGCAGCCCCGTAGCATCAGAGATGCGGCTGTTTTACATTCAGTCTTTAGGCGATGCACATCAGCATGGTGAATGCTGACATCTAGTGGTGACTCACATGTGTTGCAGACATTTGTCTTTGCTGAACAAAGAAGCTGCAGACGAGTCTGGAGGAGTTGAAGTTTTCTGCTGTTACAGCAGCAGGAAAATGAAGCTGATGTATCTACAAGTTCAGGCTGACGAGGAGAAGAAAACATCATCCAGACAATCTTACTATTATTCTGATACCTTTCTTTCTTTAAAGAGACACAAATATAAGTTCTTCTAAGTCACAGCTTTACAGAAAATCAGTGCTGTGTAAAACACGCTTAATCTGGAACTAGAAAATACCATCATTAACAAATGAACAGGTACATTCATTAGATGAAAACGTGCACTAAAAATGGAAATCTGCAGAGCTGAACAAATGTCCAATGTTGAGCTGTCAGAACAGCCGTAATAATAAATAAAACTGTTTAATTCAGACGTTTAGGGTCCAGAGGACTGTAGTCAACCTCCCTGGATGTGAACACCAGAGGAAAACTGACAACAAAACGAAAGAGACGGATGATACAAATGGAAACAAAAGAACCCAGAACAACTTCCAAAGAAACTCAAGATGAACTCCGAGGTCACAGTCCGTCAGTGTCAGATCAAACCATCCATCAGTCCTGGACTTCTGCAGGACTTTGGGCAGCTTCAATGGAATAACTTCCAGGTGTTTCATGATTGTTTCTCCATAAAAAGTCAAAGTTCTTTGCATGAATGTGTATGTTTTGTGAATGTGAGCATGCACGTTTCAGACCTCAGTGTTACACAAAGGTCAGACTTGACTGTGTCTGCTCACTGAGACATAAAGACTACAAGCATGAATGGAAAAGAAGAAAGGCATGTTTGATGCAGTTGGAGTGTGGTTCAGGTCTCTATATTCATCCATCCTGGTCCCCGTCTACATTCAAGGTGATGAAATGGATGTAGTGTCTCTGTTCACTGATGCTGGTTGGTACTTGTTACTTTAACTGAGCTGTTAATCTTGTTAATCGTCTTTCTCCAGGACAACAGAGTTTAGTTGGTTTTTTTCTGGCATGTGTCTCCACAAATGCTAATATGAAGATGCAGACGTCCACAGAGGAAAGAGGGCTGGAGTTGTCAGCATCGGCAAACTCAATGAACAATCTTGAATTTTACTTTAATAATAGAAACCAAATTTAATTTTGTAACTTGCATGTTTTAGCAAATGTTTAAATTAATAATGTGACAGCGTAATATGCCATATCTTTGTTCTTCTCAGCTTTCTGTACATAATTTTAAAACCTGGTGTCATCCGGAGCGTAATTGAATATAATCATTTATAAATGATAATTAATTTTGATGATATTGTAACGGTGTAATGAAATAGAATCTGCAACTCTCTTAATTGCAACATTTTATGTGACCAGCTGGTGGCAGCAAATAACTATAGAAACACAATGCTGCAGCGCTGCAACTAAAACTACTGTAACCTCTAAACCAAAGGGTTGCCCTACTTTATTTTCTTTTTCATGATCGTACATAGGTCATTCTTAAGGGATGTATTTACAATGCATTTGTAATCAAAAAACAATATAAGTTACTTTAACTAGTTTCAAGTAAGCAGCTGCATTCAGACTCCTGTAATAAAACAAGCTTTCTACGTAAATGTAATAAATTTCAACCACACGTGCAGGTCTCATTATTTTAATTGGTTTGATTTGATTTACTATAAATAAGCATAGAAAATATTTAAACATACTGTACTTTACTGTGAGGACTCCTGCTGTTTCATCTTTGAAATACACTGATCTTGGACTTTATACTGTTACTGTGACATGAAATTTTTATTTATTTTTGCAACAAATGTCTTTAGATCGTGGCTAAGTTGTTCAGGTTTCTGCTTTAAACAGTGTAAACACAAGTGTAATGTTGAAACTGCTAAAATAAAAAAGAAAGACTTTATTTCTGTGGCAGCTTTAAAAATCTGAGTGATGCTACGTCTACAAAATATTCAAAGACTGACAAAAGTTGAATTTAAGGAACTTTATTACCAAAATGACACATTATTTTCTTGTTTACTTATTATTCCAACTCTAAATGGTCCCTTTCTGTTCATTTTTGGCCACATGAAGATGAAGCCTTGACCTAGGATGTCAATCACCAGGTGTGAACACACACACACACACTCTTGGATGCACACATGGCTGTGATTCAGGTAGATCAGTCATTTGCCAACCTCAAAGTTGTTGGTTTGATTTTCTTTGATTCCGTGTGTGTGAACGGGTGAATGTGGCTTGTAGTGTGAAGCACTTTGAGAGTTTGACCAGACAAGAAAAACAGTATATAAAATAGTCCACTTACCAGTTCCACACAGCCCTTACACACTTTCAGAGCCCACATACTCCTACACAAATGTGCATATGCAAATACACACCTCACACACACACATTTATGTACACAACCATGATTTGTGTAATTTGATACTTTTATATGTAAAGCTGAAGGTTGTTGTCTTGGTGTTGTTTACAGGGGCTTGAGCCACTCTTATTGTAATGGGTATACTTGTTCAAATAAGTTGTGTTAACTAAGAACCAGCAGAGCTTTCTGACACTCTTCCTAGATTTTTTAAATATTATGTTACCGTTTTGTGCATGTTAATATTTGATGTCACCTTACCTGCAGTTTTGGAAAATAATCCATTATTCATAACTGTTTATTTAGATTACGTTGTTTGTAAAAAATAAAAAATAAAAAAAAAATAAAATAAAAAAAAAACAACTGTTAAAGATGAAAGATAAAATATTATAGTTTATTTCAAACCTTGTAAAAACGCAATAGTTTTTCATCAGGCAGTATTTTCATGATTCTTCAAAACTGATCAATACAACAAATTCAAGGCTGATTACACTCTACAACTTGTAATGAAAGAAAAAAGTAGGTCAACTTTGTCACTCTAAAAATGTTTCCGAAGTGCTGTTCATCATTGTGTAACCGTCTACAACCGTCTAAAAATGCAAAAATGGGGTCCTTACCAGCAGTTGTGCTCATTAACAGTCTGGAAAAAAGCAGGTTTCATCCTTCTAGTTATGAAAAGGACACAGTTATATGAGTGTGTTTACCATCAAAAACTGGAACTGGTTGTGTTTGCGTCTATATTTAAAACATCTGAAAGGCAGCTGTTAACCGGCACAACTTTACACACAAATGGCTGCAGTTATTGTTGCGAGGAGGCGTAGACGCCACGAAAGACAGCGGAGAGAGTGGAAAGATCACTGAGACACATGGACGTATCCAGCATTGAAATATTGGAGCTTCTGGATGAGTTAAGGGCTGAACTGGAACCAAAATCACAAACGTGATGTCATGGAGATAGAGGAGGACGATGAAGAGGAGATATACCACAAGCTGAACTCATGATGACTTGGCTGAGACTGGAAACGTCCAAGTCCTAAACTGAAAAGTTTAGGACTTGGACTTGAGTCTGGACTTGATGGTCTTGAGTTGGGACTCGACTCTAGACTTGAGAGGAGTTACTTGAGGCTTACTTGTGACTTGCACCATGATGACTTTGTCCCACCTGTGGTTGTAAATGAAGGAGAGTCAGAAGTGATGAGGTCCTCAAAGGAGTCTGAGCTGAGTTGGTGCTGCCTCCAGGACGTTACCGAGACATCTGAACCAGTCAGGAGTGACGACAAAGACACAACTCTGTACATTCATATGTGGAAAATACATTCAAATGTTGGTTATTTAACTAGGACGACTGGTGGGACATAGATGTCCAAGAGGGAGCAGCTTTAGAAGATGCTTCAGAATCACTGATACATTTTTGAGACTTTAAAAACTTTATGACGAGAATGGGATTCAAACTGATGCGCACCGAACACAATGGATTAGCAGTCCATCGCCTTCACCTCTCAGTCACCTTGTTTCCATCCTGGTGGTTTCTCCACCACAAACCACCAGGAAAATGGAAACTTTCACACTAAAGTACATATTCAAAATGGTAAACTTAAGCATAAAAAAACCTGAACACCACGTTGTAAAAGTCTAGCAGGGAACAAGAGATGCAGGGTTGGTGTACGAAATTGGACCTCTACTTTTAACCCATCAACTATTTACACTAGTTGCTAGGCTGCTAGCAATTGGGAGTTAAGGGCCCACAGTAACTGACCATTGTGGTCAGCTCTGGGTCCTCCACGCCCAAGCCCACCACTGTAACCACTAGGCCACCACTCCCCTTTCATTTATGTAGTTTGCTCATTTATAGGCTCTGCAAAGTGATTTAACTTATTTCCTATTCATACATTCACGCCCTCTTAGAACACATTGATTTTCAGGCGGCCTTCAACTATTTTCAACCCCATCTTCATATAGTTGATCCAAACTACACTGTTAGAAAGGATTTGTGATTTTAGTTTGAAGGAATGTTGTCAAGCTGGAGATGTCATTGTCCATGATTGAAGGTCTTTAATGTCTCAATATTCACATGCAGGTGTTTTAAAGCAAGGCTGGCTGGAGTTGGACAACAGTGAGGTGACAAGTGACAAACAGTAAATGGTGAAAAGTAGACAAAAGTTGCAGTGGAGAAAAGAAGACTCGGTCAGGGCACAGAAATGGGAGCAGCAGTAGATTCATTGTGTCGGTGCATCAAACAGATCAGTGTGTGGATGCAAAACAATTGTCTCCAGTGAAACTGAGACAAAACTGAAATCATTGTCTGTGGTCCACACAGACACAGAGAAGTGATGTCAGTTACCTGGAGACGGCCTCTCCAGAACCTCAATATCTGGTTATTAATCTAGGGGTAACATTGTACTCAGACATGTAGAATTAAGTCAGAGAAGAAACTGGACACCTCCAGTTGAAAATGGATTGGACTGAAACTAGACTGACAGGTAAGATTATTGACACAGACCCCATTTGAACTAATTTACATAAAAACTGCTGAGGCAGACACTTGTTGACAGCTTCCAACAAGTTCTCGTGGTTCTCCCCTTGTGTTCTGCGTCAGAACATGCAGTCATCAGCATCATCTAACAGTTCTTCTACATTGTCCTCAAAGGTTTTCATAAAGACATGATAACAGTCACGTTAACAGCAGCAGGTGATTTCTTTCTGCTCTCATTCAATCTGGACTCCACAATTGGAAGAACCATTGTTACCATTGTTACATAAACAACGGCAAGTAAAAAACTCTCACTAACCTGCTGGTGTCCATTTGGTCTCAAAAAATAAAAAATGAAATAAAATGAATATTTTTATTGCAACTTTTTTTAAAGAACAAAATCACAATAAATTGAGAGGTAAAGCAGCCAAAACTTAACTCCAACAATCAGACAAAAGTAGAAAGAAATTCAGGATTTAAGATCAGACACATGACTTTTCTTCCCTGACCGGGCATCAAATCCGGGCTGTGGCAACACCAAATCCTGACCACTAGACCATCAAGGACACCCGCAGCAGTCTCCTGAAGGGATTTCAGGTGCATTGTTGCATCAGTCCAGTGTTCTGGTCATCCAAGGAGTATCAGATACAGTCAAGCTACAAAGTACAATAAAATCACCATAATCTAAGGGTCTGAAAACCAGTCCAACTTTGTTAAAACATAAGTCAGTGTCAATTGGCAGAATATTTAATCCCCCCTTCTTTTACTCTTCCTTTTTTTTCTCTTTTCCAGGAATCAATAAAAAATAGTTGGACTGTTATGTTACACATTTAAAAAAAAATAAAATAAACAACATCTGTGCAAAAAAAAAATAGAGGAACTGCAGGTGTGGATCCAAACCGTGGTGGTCAGTACAGGTCTTGCAGTTCATCTGCAGGTTGAGGAACGTCAGACCTGGATCCAGACCCCAGTGGTAAGTAGAGGAAGCACAGGTGAGGATCCAGACCTCAGTGGACAGTAAAGGAACTGCCGCTGTAGATCCAAATCCTGATGGTCTGTACAGGTTATTGTCCATTTGTAAACTTTTCATTGTTCCATTCGTTATGGACATTACTAATTGTTCATCACTCATTATCCATCCATCCATCATCCATTCATCATCCATCCATCATCCATCCATCATCCATCCATCATCCATCCATCATCCATCCATCATCCATCCATCCATCCATCCATCCCTGCATCCATCTATTATCTATTCCCGCTTAGTCCGTCTCCGGGTCACGGGGTCTGTCGGTGCCTATTCCGACGCATAGTAGGCAGAAGACAGGGGTACACCCTGGACAGGTCGCCAGTCCATCGCAGAGCTCTCATTATTACATCCAATAATCTATATGTGTCCATTGGTGTTGCACGCAGGATTTTCTTGTTACAGATCACAAACTGAGGAGTAGAGATGTCTAGTTCCTCGGTGTGGACATGAGTCCACTCAGGTCAGACCAGTATTGTGTCTGTCCTGTTTGGGTTTAGTTGTCTTCCATCGCTGCAAACATTATTCTGTCTAAAACCGGCTCTGTTCCGTAAAACTGCTGTTCTTGAGACTCCCTGGGTCCCTCCCGCAGTTAATTTAGGGTGCTGTTAAATTATTTCAGTCTTACTCCGATACTGCAGTCACCTAGTGGTTAAAATGTATTTCTACAGAGGTTTTAGGAACTTTTGACACACATTTATGAGCATATATACATACAAATATATGTATGTATTCATTTGTCCAAGGTCGTCATGAGGCCTTTTTCTAAGTGGTTGGGAGGTGTAAAACAAGTGATTTTTGTGCTGTTTAAATACTGGTTGTGTTAGGGGAAGGTCCCACTACAGGACCCCACCTCAGACGGGGTTCCTGTGGTTCTGGACTGTATGTTTGCTCATTTCCTCTGTAAACTTCAAATGATCTGATGGTGCTGGCTCTGGGTGAGGTGTTTTACCCCTATATTAAAGGCAGTGCTCCAAACTAATTTCATGAGTTAAATTCATCTTCATGTTCTACTAAATAGAACAAAAATATTGTAAAAGTGACACCCAGATGTCCCAGATGCAAAACAAGACTTTATTGAGTAAAAGAACAAAGTTATTGATTGAAAGTCATTTCAGAAAGAGATACTTTGATCATTTCGATTGATGGCAGGATCAATCACACAGTAGTTTCATGTTAATAGAACAAGACATCTAAAATCAGACTGTAAATCATCATTTCAGAAGAACAGAACCACCACCAGACTCATGAAACAGAAATACTTTGGCATCTTTTGGGAAGATGCTCAGCTCGGTTTCCATGACGATTTACTTACGCACACACAGGAAATTTGGAGCTTCTTTCTTCCCCGTCTTGAGACTTTTTTTGGGTGACCTTGACTCCGGCCTTCTCAACCAGCTCCACGTATTTGTCATCGGTGGTCAGGATGATGATATTGACGATGTTGTCGCCACATCTGATGTACCACAGGTACACCTGGTTCCCACCGGTTCCCTGCATGAGATCCTGGTTCACTAGCAGAAAATTACACCCCTTCAAGCCTTCAAAATTCTCCTCGTTGGTGCTAAAAATTACACAATTGATGGCGTCCTCAGTGCTGGTGCTCCAACGGCACCTGATGAAGACCTGGGCTCCTCCTGCACCACTATTGGTGATTACGTCCATTCGACTGTAACCATCTTGGAAGAGCTGGACATCTCGGAGAAAGTCAGCAGTGGCTGTGACGTCACACAGAACCATGGTTTTATCTATGTCTTTAAGCAGGTAGATCATTTTTCCTTGAATCTTTATGCATGCAGCCTGATAGGTCGAATCAGACACCTTGCCTTGTTGTGGCTCACCTGGCCAGCAAATGGCACAAAGGTCAAGCATGGGAGCGTCGTGTATTGTCGAACCTCGGTAGTACCACAGGTAGATGGGCTCATCATCTGTTCCTTTATTCAGGTTTTTGTCAATCCTCAGATACCCGACATCTTTCAGGCCCTGACTCATGATGCTACTGAATGAAAACTGATTCTGGTGATGGGGGCAGCGCTGCCTTTTTGGTACCAGATGAATACGCTTTCACAGTCGGGTTTCAAGCTCATGTTGTAGGGAATCTTAGTGAAGCCGTTATCTTGTAGCCACTTCTCCTCATCCTTGTTCACAGACACATCGATGGCAGTGATGTAACTCATTTTGGGTTCCTGCGGGACATAAAGACCAATCATTCATGAGTTACAGACGGAGATGTAAACTGCTGTTCTCTCTACGGTCATGACAGGAAATGACATCTGTGATGATGAATTCATGTCTTAAACTTTAACCAGCCGGATTAACGACTCTAAAGTGCTCGTTCCAGATCAGAGGATGCAGATGAGTGTCCAGGACTGAATCTCAGAGATGCCCTCATGATGCTTCTGGTCCAAATGGAGTAAATGAAGACAAATCTACATGTGGTGAATAAAGTTTTAGTTCTAACTGGAAGCTGCTGGAGTGGAAGTGCTGCTTCACACCAACAATCACTTCACTCCAGGAACACCAGTTTGTGTGGAGTCAAGTGAAGGTAGAAAACTTCTTCCAGCTGCTCTCCGTTAAAAGCTCTGACATGATCATGGAAACCAGCAGGACAGCAGTGAAGCTGCAGTCTTTGACAGAAATGCATCGAGCTGATGTGAAGCTGTGAAATGACCTTAAGTCCAACACTTACGAGTCTGCAGACAGTCTTGAGCTGGATGAAGGTCGCTGGAGGGCTGAACGCTGCTGTTCCTGCACACACTCACCTGCCTTTATGTACACAACTGTGGCCAGGTGTGGTGAGAAAACTCCACCCACCGCTGCTGGATTTCTCTGGAAGAACATCACCTCATCACTCCCTGACATCCTACACAGACGACCTGCTGTTCAGCTGATTTAAAGATTTTACCGTCAGTTAAGCGTCCTAACAGAAACTTGAATTCCTGCCACATAATTCTGGGTCATGAAGGACGCAGGCTGCAGTAAATGTTTCTGAGGAAAAACATTTTTAACACTTTTTATTCTGGAATTGTTTCTTTAAACAACACGAGGCTAAAAGGAAAACCATAATCATGTGGTCAATACAAAGTACCCCCACGATGCATCGCCTTACAGATCCACCTACAGCAGGAGGAACCCTCAGTAGATGTTTCATGTCTGACTCCATCAGTGTCTCTCGTGGTTGAGGAGAAAATCGGGTCCATTCTTCTTTCCATCACTGATTTTTGTCCTCCAACAACCAGACCCAGTCAGGGGTCTGAAGGTTTTTCCTCTAACAACCTTCTTCCACTCAGGGGTCTGGAGGTCTAGAGGGTTTTCCTCCAACAACCTTCTCCCAGTCAGGGGTCTGGAGGTGTAGAGGGTTTTCCTCCAACAACCTTCTCCCAGTCAGGGGTCTGGAGTTCAATTCAATTCAATTCAATTCAATTTTATTTATATAGCGTCTTTTACAACACAAGTTGTCTCTAGGCGCTTTCCAGAGACCCAGAACATGACCCCCGAGCAATTATTACATAAACAACGGCAGGTAAAAACTTCCCTAATGGAAGAAAAACCTTAAGCCAAACAGTGGCAAGGAAAACTCCCCTTTAAGAGGGAAGAAACCTTGAGCAGGACCTGGCTCATGAGGGGGGACCCTCCTGCCGAAGGCCAGCCGGATAGAGCAAGAAATAAGAAAGAATAGAGACCTTTGACACCGTCAAAGGTACAAGACAGGATACAATAGTAACTATCATCAGTAGTCCAGTTAGACTTCTGTGTATATGGGTGATATATGGATAGACGGTGATCCAAGGGGATGGGGACTGCAGGTCGGGATGTCAGCAAGTATCCAACAGACATCCATACAGACAGGTGAAGGTAAACACTGGGATGGTCAGAGGTGGAACTGAAGGTCAGCAAGCAGCTCCTGAGGCTCTGGTCCGCAGGACATGCACAGTAGAGGAAAAGAAGGGATCTTCTAGGAACTACGAGTAAACCTGAACCCTGAGAACGGAGAGCTCTATTAGGAACGTACGGTACTATCAGGTCTTGCAAATATCGCGGCGCTAGGCCATTTTGGACTTTATATGCCATTAATAAAATTTTGAATTGGATTCTAAATTTTACGGGGAGCCAATGGAGGGAAGCTAAAACTGGAGAGACGTGGTCTCTCTTGTTGATTCCTGTCAGCACTCGCGCTGCTGCATTTTGGATCAGCTGGAGGCTGTTAAGAGAATTACTTGGACATCCAGCCAACAACACGTTACAGTAATCTAGTCTAGAAGATACGAACGCATGAATTAGTTTTTTGGCATCACTCTGCGAGAGGATCCTCCTAATCTTTGCGATATTACGGAGGTGGAAAAACGCAGTTTTACAAACATGATTAATATGCTGTTTAAATGACAAATCCTGATCGAATATAACGCCAAGGTTTCGCACAGTTTTACTGGAGGCCATCGCAAGACCATCTAATCCCTTCCTAAGCTGTTTGGGACCACAAACAACAACTTCTCTTTTATCAGAATTTAGTAGCAAAAAATTTCTGGACATCCAGTCCTTGATGTCCTTAATACACATCTGAAGTTTGTCTAATGGTTCTGTTTCATCTGGCTTCATAGACAGATACAGCTGCGTATCATCAGCATAACAATGAAAATTAATGCCGTGGTTCCGGATAATACTTCCCAAGGGCTGCATGTATAAACTGAACAAGATTGGCCCTAGCACTGAACCCTGCGGGACACCATAGCAGACCCTTGTCTGTACAGAAGAAACCTCATGAACATGAACAAACTGGAATGTATCAGACAGATATGATTTAAACCAATCTAGAGCTGTCCCTTTAATCCCAACAACATACTCTAGCCTCTGCAGTAAAATGCTGTGATCTATAGTATCAAAAGCAGCGCTGAGGTCCAGCAGAACCAGTATGGACACTAACCCACTAAGCCCTGAGTTTCTTTCTTCTGTTCACTCCTTTTTTTCTTCTCACGGTCGCCTCGTGTCTCCTTCATGATGGATCGTTGAACTGACGTGAAGATTCGTTGCAGTCTGTGGGGATCTCAACCTGGCTTTTTTCGTAGATGATTACTGTAAGAACTTGAATCTGGACTCCACTGGAATGAACTGGGTCTTAACTACAATAAAGCGGTCTGAGTTCCTGGAGGTGACATGGACAGCAGCTATCTAACAATGTGTTCCTCTACCAGCAAGGCCCAAGAGCACCTGTAGTCCGTTCACAGTCTCAGAAACAAACTGTCCCCCTTCTTCATGTCCACAAAACAAACACTCATGGTCAACCCGATCCAGGAGAGACAGTGAGAGGGTGCAACTTATGCTGCTATGTTTGTTTTCTACATTCACTTTTTAAGTATTTACATGTATTTCTGTAGTTTATTAAGTGATCTTATGTCAACAAAGGTTCTTTTCTGATTAATGTATTTATAAAATGCCTTTAGCTTGTTAAAGCTGCTGAGAAATACCATTTTTTTTAGCCTGTGTATTTTGCAAATATCAAGCAAAAATGACAAAGAATCTTGAATCTTAACTGACCCTGGCCCTGAAACATAAACATCATCCACAGGTTTAGTGGACAAAGGATTGTTAAAATCAGATTGTAAGAGGGTTTCCAAGAGGACTTGAACCTCAGACATTGCTGATTTTCAGATAAACTCATCTGACAGTTTCTCTGAAGTAACACTGTTGAACAAAGAATGTTGTTTCTCAGGAAGCTGTCATCCTCCCACCTTTTCCATCTCCACTTACCTGTTCTATAGAATCCACCTCCCCATGACGGAAACCTGGATTTCTGCCAGTTCGTACCTGTACGTACCTGTCAGCATTGCTGTGTCCTCGTCAGATGTTTCAGATGTCCATCAAGTGGACACAAATGCACCTGCAGACCATCAGAGATGCAGGATTTGCAACTGAACTGGTACCAAGCTGGACCATCCCGCTACTCTTCAGTCTAGGGGACAAGGTGTCCATTGTTTCTGAAAAAATTTGGTCTTAGGGATGATGTATACAGGTGACAGGAGGAACTTTTTCTCTCCCAGTATTTTGATATTTTCATGTTTTCTATGTTATGTTATGATCAGAATTGATGACATGGAGGTCAATGGAGGTTAACTCACTGTTGGATCCAGACCTTTGTGGTGTGTGGAGGAACCACAGCTCTGGACACAGACTCAAGTGGTCGGTAGAGGAACTGCAGCTGTAGATCCAACCCTGGTGGTCGGTACAGGTATTGTGGTTCCTCTACCAACCACCAGGATCCAGACCCTGGTGGTCGGTAGAGGAACTGCAGGTTGAGAAACCACATGTCTACTGCAGAGCCTAGTGGTCAGTACAGGTCTTGCAGGTCTGGCTCCAGAACACAGTGGTCAGTAGAGGAACTGCAGGTTGAGAACCAGGTAAAAACAAATATTTAAAAAATGTTTGACAATAAACATCAATAAAATCCAAATCCTAAAGTGCACTGCTATCATCTGACCCCTGTAATATTATGTTGGGTTACCCTGAGAATTGGGCAGTCTGCAAGAACCTAGTAAGGTAATAAAAGCTGCAGTAGCTCTCTGTACCTGAAGGTCCTGCTCACAAAGTCTGCCTGGCTGCAGGGTTTGGTCCTCTCAAGTTTAGAGGACAAATGTTATTTTTACTTGATGCTTTCTGAACTCTGAAGCGACATTCTGTATCTTTGTTGCCACCTGATGGCAGATTTGTAGTTCGCACCACTGCTCCTTTAGTGGAAGTGGTGGGCCACACAATGAAGTCTCAGAATGTGGTCCACACGAGGAGATAAAGACTTGTATAGCTGATGTTATTGATTTAATGTGTCTGTTCTAGAGAGGTCGTCTCCAGGTAACTGACATCACTTCTCTGTGTCTGTGTGAACCACAGATGATGATTTCAGTTTTGTCTGAGTTTCACTGGAGAAAATTGTTTTCCATCCACACACTGATCTGTTTGATGCAGCGCATCTACTACTACTCCCGTTTCTGTGTCCTGAGTCTTCTTTTCTCCACAGCGCCTTTTGCCTACTTTTCACCGTCCTAAACTTGACATGAGCGATGGTCTCCAAAACCTTTAAAACGCCTGATGTGTATGAGTTCAACAGATCTTCAACATAGGGTATTTTCAAACCTGATCATTTCCATGAACTGTGTCCCTGTGCTGTCATTCATGAGTCTTCCTTGCACAACTGTAGACTCAAATGCTGGTTTGGGAGTAACATCCAGGTCAAAGAAAACACAGAAGTGATCAGATAAAGCAACATGGCGCACATCCACCTTTGAAATCTGCACATCTGGACTGTCCTGCTGTCGGTGGACTCAGTCACATGCTGACTTGGACCAAACATTTCAAGCAGCAACAGCAGTGAGGTCTTCGGTCTGCCTGTCATGGGCGACATCTACATGCACGTTCAGTTCAAACAGTCAAAATCAGTGCACACAACTGAAAGTAAATGTGTCAAATCACCACTAAAACAATCCCGGTGGTTTGTAAATGATGGTAAGAAGTGTGAAAGATTGTTTGATCTCCATTTTGAACAACACAGACTGAAATGATGAAAAAACCCAAATGAGAGTTGGTGGGTGAGTATGTTGTCCCTGAATATGGCACAAACACCTCCACCCCTCTGGGATTCAGACACAACATTGAGATGAGATGGACTAGACTCCAGCCACCAGTGGATCAGCTGGCATGCTCCCCCCTGGACTGGTCAGTCCTGATCCAGAGTTATGGCACAGCTGCCAAAAGAAGTTGCCTTCAAACATACATGACTGTATCAACGCCGCCCCCGTCTACTCTGGACCTAACAAAAACACAGATGGACCTGTTTCCGCCTGGACTCGGACCAGGGACCTTCCGTGTGTTAGACGAATGTGATAACCACTACACTACGGAAAGAGTTTCTGTTCAAGTATATAAATCTACACTTAGAAAAACTTGTTAGATTACCTGTGAACCCTGAACGGAACTGATCCCAGTGATCCAGTTGGGGTCTCGGGGTGATGATTCTCTGCTGGTCTCCAGTCATTTATAAAGGTTGATCCCAAAACTCCTCTGGCTGTTTTAGTCTGGGTCTCATCATGGTCCTCAGCTCCACTGTGGGATCTGTAGTGTTTCTGACCCCAGGTCCTCGGTCTCCTGGGAACTAGGAACCCCCAAAGTTCCCTTTGCATATGACTGAAGAAAGATAATGGTGATAGTCATATGGCCCACTGCCAGTCCAACTCTATAGAAACATTTGAAGAAACTTCTCACCTGACGATGATACACAGGTCTTCTGTGATGCAGTCAGTCGTACAACTGATGTTGTTTCCATGGAGACCGTCCCAGTCTCACACAGTCTAACAGTCTGGTCATTTAAGAAATGTTCTACCTTTATACTCCAAAACTGGCTTGAAAAATAGTTGTTCTTGTGTTTTACCTCACTACACTAATATTTACTCGGGGAACTTTGTATATTTTCAAGCTGCTGTGAGAAAAAAACAGTCTGTTGTTCCTACTGTTTATTTAAACGAGTGCTATTTATAACCTCCAGAATCACCATCGTTTCTGATGTCATTAAGACAGCAGCTTTACTTCTTTTATTCTTCTTAGCTCAGTCAGTACAGCATGAGCCTCTTAATGTCAGTGTCGTGGATTCGAGCCCCATGTTGGGTGCAATAGTTATGTTTGTTTCAAATGTGGAGTCCACAATGAATGTGAACAGCTATGAATTCAAGAGAGGTTTTACACCAGGAAATGGTTTATTAGTGTCCCAGAGTTCATATCCACCAAACTTTACTGGAGTTCCTCATTTTCTCACCTTTTCCAGCGTGTTTGTGTCTGGTTGCTACAACAACAGTTTTTACTGTTTGTCACTTGTCACCTCACTGTTGTCCAACTCCAACCAGCCTTGCTTTAAAACAACTGCATGTCAATATTGAGACATTAAAGACTTTCAGTCATATATAAACATGGACAATGACTTCAGCTTGACAACATTCCTTCAAACTAAAATCACAAATCATTTCTAACAGTGTAGTTTGGATCAACTATATGAAGATGGGGTTGAAAATAGTTGAAGGCCTTAAAATCAGTGTGTTCTTATCACGTTGTGCTACATATTGTACACATAGAGTCTAAAATAAGAGGGTGTGAATGTGTGAATAGAAAATAAGTTAAATCACTTTGCAGAGCCTATAAATAAGTAAACTAAATAAATGAAGTATATGAGTTGTCCCCAAATGACAAGAATCTATAATTCATACATGCTGATTTAACTTCACCCTCAGATAGACCAGATCTTTATCAGCAGCAGATAACTGTCACCAACCTGCTCGTGTCCATTTGGTCTCTAGATTCTCGTCTGGATGACCACACTTTGGGATCAGTGGGTCATCATGTGTGGAGATACTGAATGTGGATAACCAGACTCTTACACTTTCTGGAATTCTGGAAGGAGGATATTTCCAGTAGATGCAGTTTTTTATCCTGGACAACCACTTTTGCTGCACCTGCCAGTCCATATTCAGTCCGACACCTAGTACCCGTGTTGAGCCCACTGTTTTTGAATTAAATACAATCCAAAAAAAAAAAGTTAATCAATATTTTTTTTTGGGAGATTCAGTACCTCACATTGTTAAGACTTAAAAGCACATCTTCCTGTTTCAGAAAGTCCTGTTGTGTGAAGTTAAGAGTTCAGTCCAATATGAACACATTTGAGTCTGGATTTTTCCCTCCCAAGATGCAAGTTTCTTTACATAAATTTGTTTTCAGTAAAACTACCTTCTTGTTGTTCTCACTGTTTTTGACATTTCTCTATAGGGGTTTTTGTGTTTGTTTTTGCTCAATAATTTTCTTGATTGCTGCCCTGTTAGAAGTACGTATCACGCAATTACTGTCTACTGCTGTTTCTGACTTTTCCCCTTCAGGCACAGAGACGTTCTCCTTGTCCAGCAGGTCACGGTCCCTCGTCCTTACGTTGAGTCTTTGTAACTCTGTCAGCAATGTTAAATGTGGTAAGCGCGAAAAATGACAAATCATAACACACACAACACGGAGATCCGGACAGAAAAGACATAGACCCGGACAGACAAGACAAAGTCCCGCACAGAAAACACAGAGACCCTGACAGACACCACAGAGACCTGGACAGACAAGACAAAGTCCCCGACAGACAACACGGAGACCCAGACAGACAACAGGGAGACCCGACAAACAAGACAGAGACCCGGACAGACAAGTAAGAGACCCAGACAGACAACAGGGAGACCCGACTAACAAGACAGAGACCCGGACAGAAAGCACGGAGACCCGGACAGACAAGACAGAGACCCACACACAACACGGAGACCCGGAAAAGACAAGACAAAGTCCCACACAGAAAACACAGAGACCCAGACAGACAACACGGAGACCCGACAAACAAGACAGAGACCCGGACAGACAAGACAGAGACCCGGACAGACAACACGGAGACCCAACAAACAAGACAGAGACCCAACACACAACACAGAGACCCGGAAAAGACAAGACAAAGTCCCAAACATAAAACACAGAGACCCAGACAGACAACACAGAGACCTGGACAGACAAGACAAAGTCCCGGACAGACAACACAGAGACCCAGACAGACAAGACGGAGACCCGGACAGATGACACAGAGACACAACAAACGGTATAGAGACCAAACAGACAAGACAGAGAACCAGACAGAAAAGACACGGAGACCCTGACAGACAACATGGAGACCCGGACAGACAAGACGACATGTCCAAGCCCAGAAAAAAGTAGTCTTTATAAAAACAGAGTAAGATTTGGTGCTGATGATGTATTTTTATCTTTTCTAAAAGGTGAGTTGTATGGTAAATGGGGTCATAACAGGGTCTAAACAGTTATTTGTTCATAACTCACTGTATCTTATAAAAAATATAAATATCTTTTAAATGGTATCATTTGTGTGCTTTTCAAATCCAGAATAAAACCGATGATTGGGAACTTGACCTTTGTCCATGGTTCCTCCTCTTCGGATTTCTTCTCTGGAGCAAGTGAACACAGCTCTGTTCCTACATGGTTTGAAGGGTTAATCTGCTGAAGACATGATTTGTAACTGACTTATAGTACCAACAAAGATTTAATGGTGCAATAACTGATTTTCACAGGAAATTTCTTTAACTCATGCATATTCTTATGCAACACAAATGACATTTCCAACGGCTCCACCTCTGCAACTGAACAGTGTCAACCTAACCAACCTGACAGACCTGCTGGAGGATAGATCACCCTCTACACTTCCGCAACATAGTGTTTTGTTGTTTTAAATGAGACACTTTTTAATAAAACATTGTGTCCAGATTAACACAACTTTTGGATCTTGATGTATTGAGTATTTCAGTAAACTCGCTGAAAGGATGACCTGCCTTTTCATCAAATTTGATTAACCGACATATGATGGAACATAGGAAGATTTAAATAGCACACACACACACACACACACACACACACACACACACACACACACACACACACACACACACACGTGCACACACAGTGCTGTACGAGTTGATGTAAATTTCTAAACACCATGTTTAAATCTACTGTTGTGAAAAAGAAAGTGGACCCTTATTAATTCTTATGTTGTGATCTTGGAAGATAGTTTGGAGATTGGTGCAGGACATGTTTTGGAGCTGTAACACACTGGTGAAGTGGAGATGTTTGTTCTGAATGTCCAGAACCATGTTTGGAGAAACTCCACATACCCACTGTCAAGCGCAAAGGCAGAGGGTTGATGGTCTGGACCTGAAACCCTGTCAGTCACTGAGTGGACCGCAAAGTCCTCTGTGAAGACATCTGACAGATAAAGACTGGCAGATTTAATTAAACTATGAATTTGATCATAATTCATCTATTTAAAAGGAGCTCTTGAGTTTTACTCTTCATGTACGTTTTCCTGACTCTGTGATGCTGAGATGAAGAGTCCACTCTTCCATGAGGGGCCAGACTCTCCATGTCTGATCTCATCTGGCTGCAGTCTTTATCAGTGGACCATCCTGTGCTTCCTGACATTAATATGTAATGGGTTAAATATCTGCTGGGGCGTAAACTTGTTTTACGGGCAGCTCATCTAGACTTTGTTTATCAAACTCTTCTGAAAATTAACTGAAATTTTTTTTTACCAGGAAGCGTTGCATCATTTTTCTGTGGCATGTCACGTTTCAGACCTGTCTAACAATACATCATCAGTGTTGACTAAAGACTACTCCCACAAACCTGTGAGTATAAAAGGGAACTCATTCATAGAGTTTTATTATCAGAGCAGTTCCTCAAAGAGCTTCTTGGTCTGAATAAAACAGGTAAGAACTTTTTTTACTATGTCAACTGAATGTTGCGGGATCATTGTCCAGATGTTGATGGTTGTTGTTATTATTGTTGACAGTTGTCTTCCAGTCAGGATTCTTCTTTCGCGAAGATGGCAGTGAATTATACCGTGACCATTCACCAGTCAGAACATGGACATGCCAGCATCCTGAAATATGTCTATGTGACCCTGATAGGAGAAAAGGGGGAGAGTGAATGCACGTGGATCCCAAGTTCCTTTTCAGTCTTTAAGAAAAGTGTAAGTCTGTACATTTTAAATTAGTCTTGTAAGGTGCTGGACGGTCTTGTAACGATTAAAGTAACATTACATTCTAATGCCCTGCAATGCTGCAACTTGTGGCCACAAAGACGTCCAAGCCAGAAGTTCAGGTATCCATCCATCCATTAGCTTCCGATTATCCAAGGTCGGGTTGCCTGGGCAGCAGCCTAAGCAGAGAGGCCCAGGCTTCCCACTCCCCAGCCACCTCCTCCACCAGCTGAGGGATATAATCTCTCCAGCATCTCCTGGGTCTACCCCAGGGCCTCCCCCCAGTCGGACATGCCTAACACCTCTCGAGGGGGGCGTCTAGGAGACATCCTCAGCAGATGTCCAAAGCACCTCAACTGGTTCCTCTGGTTGTGGAGGAGCCACAACTCTACTCTGAGTCCCTCTTGGATGACTGAACTTATCCTGCTTTAAGGGAGAGTCCAGCCACCCTGCAGAATCCTTTGGCCACCAAACCAGACTTCCTCCGTCCCCTGACTGTGCCTTGAACTTCTTTCCATAAAGGTTATGAACAGAATCTCTGACAAAGGGCAGCGCTGATGGAGTCCAACCTTCACACGGAGCAAATCCAACTTACTACAGGGACTGGAAAGCCTGTAGCAATTAATTACTTATTACTAATTACATATTGATTACTGGGATGTCACTCTTACAACTCACTAATCAAATACTTGTGAGCTTTTTGTGTAAATGTTCTCAAGTTGTTTTCTTATTATTGTAGGATTTGAAATGTACTGTATCCTGCTCTGAAGACCTTGGTGAAGTGGTGCAGATAAAGCTTCAAAAAAAATCCCAGATGATCTTAAACCTCCTTGGATACCTCAAGTTCTTTTCACTGGCCAAGTGGCTTTGGCAATGGAGTGAAGACTGGTTCCCTTCTATTGTAGAGGTGGAATCTGACACTGGAAAGAAGTTCTCCTTTCCCATCTACCACTGGATCACTGATGATGAGCCGCATTACTTCAGAGAAGGAAAAGGTTTGTAGATCCTCAACACGTGTCACCAAAGATGCACAGTTATAATAAATGTTCCTGCACTCAGGAGGTGATGAGGAGGCCAAAATAAACCCCAACATCATGTGACAGACTGCTGTTTCTTCTCTTTTTAGCTGCTTTGTGCTTTCAGGACAATGATAAACTCAAAGAGCTTCGGAAGCTTGAGATCAAGCACCAAAGGAAAGTCTACCGGTAAGAGCTCAGAGCCTCTACTAGAATCAGCTCTGTGTTTCCCAAAACTAAAACCTGTTTCCATAATTGTGTTTTTGTAACTCTACTGGACATTCAGACTGTGCCCCCTGATGTTCAGTGTAAAGACATTTTGTAATTCTTAAATTCTTAATCTATACCTTCAATCACTTTCAATATCTGATGTGTTATGTTCTATTTGGCATAAAATATGGCTTTATGAGACTTGCAAATTATCGTATTCTGTTTTTATTTACATTTTGTGGAGTATCACAACTTTTTGACACCGGAGCTGTCCACAATTTAAAAATCAACACCGTCAAAGAATGATTATTATTGCATGGCCTTAGCATTTACACAAGCATCCAGAATCCTGCAGACTCTCCGTCAAAACTGACGGCACTGCTGTGTAGACCGCTGGAAATGACTCACCTCTCCACTTCCCTGATCTTCTCAGCTGGTATCAATATGAAGATGACATCCCTTACTGCATGATGGCTGATGGCATCTTTTCATTGCCTCCCGATGAGCATTTCTCCCTGAGCAGGGATATTGAAGCAATATACACACTAGCCTACGCGTAAGAAACTCATTTACAACTGCACACTTGTGAACATTATTGAATTAAAGTCATCAAATCACTGACTTCTTCTTATTTCATAGAAAAATAAAGCTGGGACTGGAACAACGGGCCTTGTGCAAGGATGATTTCACTAGTTTTGAGGAAATCAAATCCCTGTATGACCGCCACAGGACTGAAGTTTCTGGTACTGTTCAGTGAACTGCGTCTTGTACTGGGATAGGATTTTGGATATCACCAAATAATACCTCTTGGTCCAAATTTAAAAACAGAAGAGTAAAATCTAATTGTTTTTGCAGATTATGTCTTTAAACACTGGAAGGATGATGATTTCTTTGGCTACCAGTTTTTAAATGGCATCAACCCCTTGCTGATCCGACAATGTAAAGCCTTGCCTGAAAAATTTGCTGTCAGCAGGGACGTGGTGCCGACGAAGGAGATGGAGGTAGAAACTGAAACTAACAAGACTGACACTGTCCATGCTTAACCCTCACAGCTTTATGTCTACTTGTGATTCAAATCATGTGTTATTCTTCCTGAAATTTCCAACAGAAGGGAAACATTTTCCTGTGTGACTACAAGATTTTGGACGGAGTGGAAACAAACATCATCAATAATAAGAAGCAGTACTTGGCGGCTCCTCTTGTTCTGCTCCGCTTGGATGATAAAAAGATGAAGCCCATCGCCATTCAGGTGAGACAACCGCTCAGAAATGACTGAAACTTGAGGTTTGTTACCTGGATGTTTCCTGCAACACGAAAATGTACCTCCACTAGTGGTGCTCCTAGATGGTAGTTGATGGTAGATGCTTCTAACTTAATTCTGCCTCAGCTGTGTAAAACAGCTTCATCTCTGGATGTGTTGCAGCACGAAATGCTGAAAGTTGAGAAATTAAATGAAGCCTTAAAGATAATAAAACTCATGTGGAGAATGCCAATTAACTATGATTCAGCAGCTTGTAGATCCACCTTCAGTGGCAGGAACTCTCTGTAGAAGTTTCCTTAAGTGGCAGGAAATCTCTGTAGATGTTTCCTTTGGTGGCAGGAACTCGCCGTAGATGTTTCCTTCAGTGGCAGGAACTCTCGTAGATCTTTCCTTCGGCAGCAGGAACTCTCTGTAGATGATTTCCTTCGGCAGCAGGAACTCTCGGTATATGTTTCCTTCAGTTGCAGGAACTCTCTCTAGATGTTTCCTTCTGCAACGGAAATTATATGTTTCCTTTGGCGGCAGGAACTCACCATAGATGTTTCCTTTGGTGGCAGGAACTCTCCATAGATATGTCCTTCGGCAGCAGGAACTCTCCGTAGATGTTTCCTTCAGCAACAGGAAGTAGATGTTTCCTTTGGCGGCAGGAACTCTCCGTAGATGTTTCCTTCAGCAACAGGAAGTAGATGTTTCCTTTGGCGGCAGGAACTCTACATAGATGTTTTCTTCGGCGGCAGGAACTCACCATAGATGTTTCCTTTGGTGGCAGGAACTCTCGGTAGATATGTCCTTCGCCACCAGGAACTCTTGGTAGATGTTCCCTCAGTGGCAGGAAATCTCATAAATGTTTCCTTCGCCAACAGGAAGTAGATGTTTCCTTTGGCGGCAGGAACTCTACATAGATGTTTTCTTCGGCGGCAGGAACTCTCGGTAGATTATTTCCTTCAGCGGCAGGAACTCTCCGTAGATGTTTCCTTCGGCGGCAGGAACTAGATGTTTCCTTCGGTGGCAGGAACTCTCGGTAGATATTTCCTTCGGGGCAGGAACTAGATGTTTCCTTCAGCAGCAGGAACTCTCTGTAGATGTTTCCTTTGATGGCAGGAACTCTCTGTAGATGTTTCCTTCAGCGGCAGGAACTCTCGGTAGATGTTTCCTTCAGCGGCAGGAACTAGATGTCACCTTCAATGGCAGGAACTCTCGGTAGATGTTTCCTTCTGCAGCAGGAACTCTTGTTAGATGTTTCTTTCAGCGGCAGGAACTCTCTGTAGATTATTTCCTTCAGCAGCAGGAACTCTCGGTAGATGTTTCCTTCGGCGGCAGTGTTGGAATCATGGCTTCTGTCACCGGGATTAGAGGTTTCATGGAAAATTCCCAGTGATCAGCCAGGAAAGACAAACCTGTAGCAAACAGGAGAACATCCTCATTGGTCCACCTCACTCTTAACCAGAACTACGTCTCTGTTGGTACTTCCTCTGCAGCTGAAGCAGATACCAGGAGAGGACAATCCTGTCTTCTATCCCAATGATGGATTTGACTGGCTGTTGGCAAAGATCATCGTGCGAAGCGCTGATTTCAACCTGCATGAACTCGACAGTCACCTGCTGCGCACTCACCTACTGGCTGAAGTTTTTGGGGTGTCACTGAGGCGCAACCTTCCCATGGTGCATCCTGTGTACAAGGTACCTGCAGCTGATGTAGCATGATGTTCTGATTGTTTCTCTGTAACCCAGGATACAAACATGAAGCACAGCAACACAATACCTACACTGTTGAGTGATGGGCATTCCAGTCTGGTTGCTTTAGCATCGTTTAAATGACGTATGTTCATGTCTTTGTTTGGGACAGTGTCCTTAGAAAGAGTTCAATCTGGGACTCTTTCTGAAGGAGGACTTGATCTCAGTACTGTAAACATAACACATCCTAAACAGTTACAGTAGATAAATAATGAGATGTTTCTTTTCTCTTTCAGCTCCTCATTCCACACTTTCGATACACTTTGTTCATCAACACTTTAGCTCGAGTCCGACTCATATCTGAAGATGGAATCTTCACCAAGGTATCAAAGCACAAAGACTCACCAACTTCAACAGGGTTTCCCTTTCCAATGTCATGTAAAGCATCTAAAGGTGATTGAATGGTCTAGTTTGCAGCTTCTGGTGGAGACGGCATGATGACCATCATGAAGAAATCCCTCAAAGTGCTGACTTACAGGTCCCTCTGCATAAAAGATGACATCAAGGATCGTGGGCTGAAGGACGTGCCAAACTTCTACTACAAGGAGGATGGAGAGGATCTCTGGAACATCTTCCACAGGTCCTACTGACAGTTTCTACTTAGAACCACGGTCATTTTTATCAATTTATCAGTACAAGGCCCAGTAAAAACAGAAATCATGTCCAGACACTACAGAGAGTTCAGAGCTTCAGGGTGAATCCAGTTAAATACAGTCCAGTTCAGAGCAGCTTCAACTCAATCCCCCATCATGAGCATTTTGGGGGCAGAACCACAACCAGAACCAGTCTCAGGGCGGGAGGACATGCGTCTACTCCATAGGAATCCGACTTTTGGAGGGTAAAATCTGCCTCAGATTTCATGATTATGATTGTGATAGTGATTGTGATTATGGTTATGATGATTCTTTTGGGGTTTATAGTAGAAGAATTAGGTTGACCTGGTTCGGTGTTACCTGAACAGTATTGATCTTGTTTTGTGAAGAGAAAAAAAGTAAAGTGTCTTGGGATTCTTCATCCAAGTGGAAACATATTTACCATACTTGTGTTTGTTAAAGATTTGTGGAGGAAATGCTCGACTTCTACTACAAGGATGACGATCAGGTCAAGCAAGACGGTGAAGTTCAGGACTGGATTTCTGACATCTTCAAACATGGATTCCTTTATAATAAAAAGTCAGGTGGGTGAATTCATGATGGTAACAAGTTTTAGGTTCACATCGTAAACTTACACACCCTTAATCTAGTCACCTGAATTTCTTTTAATTTTACTTTTAATTAATACATCTTTTTATTTATTAGGAATTCCAGAGAAGTTTGAGAGTCGGGCTGAATTGGTCAAGTTTGTTACCATGGTGATGTACACCTGCTCTGCTCAGCATTCAGCTGTGAACACTGGACAGGTGAGTCTCTCTATTTTATGCTGTTGCTTGGCGTTTAATTACTCCACTTTAAGTATCACTTCATTAGCTCCCAGTTAGGAAGTAATTAATCACCAGTTAATGTCATCTGCTTCCATTTCAACTCCATCCATCCATCCATCTTCTTCCGCTTATCCGGGGCCGGGTCGCGGGGGCAGAAGTCTAAGCAGGGATGCCCAGACCTCCCTCACCCCAGACACTTCCTCCAGCTCTTCCGGGGGAATCCCGAGGCGTTCCCAAGCCAGCCGAGAGACATAGTCCCTCCAGCGTGTCCTGGGTCTTCCCCGGGGTCTCCTCCCGGTGGGACATGCCTGGAACACGTCTCTAGGGAGGCGTCCAGGAGGCATCCTATACAGATGCCCAAGCCACCTCAGTTGACTCCTCTCAATGTGAAGGAGCAGCGGCTCGACCCCGAGCTCCTCCCGAATGACTGAGCTTCTCACCCTATCTCTAAGGGAGCGCCCAGCCACCCTGCGGAGGAAACTCATTTCGGCCGCTTGTATCCGTGATCTTGTCCTTTCGGTCAATACCCAAAGTTCATGACCATAGGTGAGGGTGGGAGCGTAGATTGACCGGTAAATTGAGAGCTTTGCCTTACGACTCAGCTCCTTCTTCACCACGACAGTTCGGTACAACGACTGCATAACTGCAGACGCTGCACCAATCCGTCTGTCAATCTCACGCTCCATCTTTCCCTCACTCGTGAACAAGATCCCGAGATACTTAAACTCCTCCACTTGAGGCAGGACCTCTCCACCTACCCGGAGAGGGCAAGCCACCTTTTTCCGGTCGAGAACCATGGCCTCGGATTTAGAGGTGCTGATTCTCATCCCAGCCGCTTCGCACTCGGTTGCAAACCGTCCCAGCGCATGCTGTAGGTCCTGGCTCGATGAAGCCAACAAGACGACATCATCCGCAAAAAGCAGAGATGAAATCTTGTGGTTCCCAAACCGGACCCCCTCCGGTGCCTGGCTACGCCTAGAAATCCTGTCCATAAAAATTATGAACAGGATCGGTGACAGAGGGCAGCCCTGCCGGAGTCCAACATGCACTGGAAACAGGTCTGACTTATTGCCGGCAATGCAAACCAAACTCCTGCTCCGGTCGTACAGAGACCGAACAGCCCATAGCAAAGGGCCCCGGACCCCATACTCACGGAGCACCTCCCACAGGATACCACGAGGGACACGGTCAAATGCTTTCTCCAGGTCCACAAAACACATGTAGACTGGTTGGGCATACTCCCATGAACCCTCCAGCACCCTGCAGAGGGTATAGAGCTGGTCCAGTGTTCCACGACCAGGACGAAAACCGCATTGTTCCTCCTGAATCCGAGGTTCGACTATCGGCCGAATTCTCCTCTCCAGTATCCTGGAGTAGACTTTCCCAGGGAGGCTGAGAAGTGTGATCCCCCTATAGTTGGAACACAGTCTCCGGTCCCCCTTTTTAAACAGAGGGACCACCACCCCAGTTTGCCACTCCAGTGGTACTGTCCTCGTCCTCCATGCAATGTTGTAGATGCGTGTCAACCAAGACAGACCCACAACATCCAGACACTTGAGGTACTCAGGGCGAATGTCATCCACCCCCGGTGCCTTGCCACCAAGGAGTTTACGGACTACCTCAGTGACTTCAGCTTGGGTGATGGAAGAGTCCACCGTACAGTCCCCAGCCTCTGCTTCCTCAGCGGAAGGCATGTCGGAGGGATTGAGGAGATCCTCAAAGTATTCCTTCCACCGTCCGACAATATCCCCAGTTGCGGTCAGCAGCCCTCCACCCACACCATAAATGGTATTGGCAGGGTACTGCTTCCCCCTTCTGAGGCGCCGGACGGTTTGCCAGAATCTCTTCGGTGCCGACCGATAGTCCTCCTCCATGGCCTCCCCGAACTTCTCCCAGACTCGAGTTTTTGCTTCCCGGACCGCCCGAGCTGCGGCCTGCTTGGCCTGTCGGTACCTGTCGGCTGTGTCACGAGTCCGACGGGCCAACAAGGCCCGATAGGACTCCTTCTTCAACCTGACGGCATCCTTTACTTCCGGTGTCCACCACCGGGTTCGGGGATTACCGCCACGACAGGCACCTGAGACCCTCCGACCACAGCTTTGAGCTGCCGCGGTAACAATGGAGGCAGAGAACATGGTCCACTCTGACTCAATGTCCCCAGCCTCCCTCGGAATCCGGGAAAAGCTCTCCCGGAGGTGTGAGTTGAATACCTCCCTGACCGAGGGCTCGGCCAGACGTTCCCAACAGACCCTCACAATACGTTTGGGCCTGCCCGGTCTGTCCCGCTTCCTCCTCTGCCAGCGCATCCAACTCACCACCAGGTGGTGATCAGTTGACAGCTCAGCCCCTCTCTTCACCCGAGTGTCCAAGACATGCGGCCGGAGGTCAGATGAAACAACAACAAAGTCGATCATTGACCTCCTGCCTAAGGTGTCCTGGTGCCACGTGCACTGATGAACACCCTTATGCTCAAACATGGTGTTTGTTATGGACAGACTGTGACTAGCACAGAAGTCCAATAACAGAACACCACTCGGGTTCAGATCGGGGAGGCCGTTCCTCCCAATCACCCCTCTCCAGGTTTTACTGTCATTGCCCACGTGGGCATTGAAGTCCCCCAGTAGAACAATGGAGTCCCCAGTTGGAGCACTATCAAGTACCCCTTCCACAGACTCCAAAAAGGCCAGGTACTCTGTACTGCTGTTCGGCCCGTAGACACAAACAACAGTAAGGAACCTTTCCCCGACCCGAAGGCGCAAGGAAGCAACCCTCTCGTTCACCGGGGTAAACTCCAACACATTGCGGCTGAGCTGGGGGGCTATAAGCAGGCCCACACCAGCCCGTCGCCGCTCACCGTGGGCAACTCCAGAATAGTGGAGCGTCCAGCCCCTCTGAAGGAGCTGGGTTCCAGAGCCCAGGCTGTGCGTAGAGGTGAGCCCAACTATCTCTAGTCGGTATCTCTCAACCTCCTGCACAAGCTCCGGCTCCTTCCCCCCCAGCGAGGTGACATTCCATGTCCCCATTGCTAGGGTTTTGGTCCAGGGATTGAGCCGCCGAGGCACCCCGCCTCGACCGCTGCCCAAACCACATTGCACCGACCCCTCATGCTTCTTCCTGCGGGTGGTGAGCCTACGGGAAGGCGGGCCCACGTCGCCATTTCGGGCTGAGCCCGGCCGAGTCCCATGGGCAAAGACCCGGCCACCAGGCGCTTGCCTTCGAGCTCCAACCCCAGGCCTGGCTCCAGGGTGGGGCCCTCATGAAGAACATACCACCAAGGATCCATTTCAACTCATTGACTGAAATTCTGTCTTGGTTCACTGCAGTATGAATTCTATGGCTGGATGCCCAACGGCCCCAGCACCCTGCAGCTGCCGCTACCAACCAAGAAGGGGAAAGCGACTGAAGAAACAATCCTGGCCACATTCCCCAACATTAAAACCACAGTTAATGCCATGGCTACTGTTTGGCTGCTCAGCAAGACATTTAGTGATGCGGTAAGTCATCATGAAAAATGTCAACATAACATAACTGAACATTACAATGTTGAGGTTGTCATACACCAAACTACCGAGGAAAAGTAAATATAAACTTCCATTGAATTAGCATCATTGATACAGTGAAACTGAAACTTTCCTGATAACCAGAATTCTGGGGACACAACTGTACACATGGGGACACATGGTGTAACCAAAAATACAAAGCTAAAACTGCTTTTTTCTTTAGTCTGTGAAGTCTTCCACTGTATGTAATATTTGCTTTAGATTCCCTCGTGCACTTTTAGATTGAATGCACCAGATGGAGTCTATCTACACATCTACAGTACATACAAACACACACGGAGCATTTGTGCAGAAGCAGGTAATTGGCTGGTAGTTGAATAGGACTGACCCTGTCTTGGGTCCGTCAGGATGAGGGCCGTGTGGCCTTAGATTAGCCATTGTGGGAGCAGCTGGTTCTTTGCTATGCTTTAATGGAGTGAAGATAGCTTCCATTAAAGCAACTTTATTTGTAGAGCACAATTCATACACAAAGCAATTCAAATTGCAATACAGCTACATAATATCACAAGGAGGCGAATAAATTAAATTAAATTAAATTAAATTAAATTAAATTAAATTAAATTAAATTAAATTAAATTAAATTAAATTAAATTAAATTAAATTAAATTAAATTAAATTAAATTAAATTAAATTAAATTAAATTAAATTAAATTAAATTAAATTTTAATTTTATTTATATAGCGTCTATTATTATAAAAGTTGTCTCTAGGCGCTTTCCAGAGACCCAGAACATGGACTGCAGGTCAGGATGCAGCTCCTGAGGTTCTGGTCTGCAAACATGTACAGAAGAGAAAAAGAGGGGACAGACCAGCGCAACAAACTACTAGAACAATGGACCACAATTATGGTTATGAGATACTTCTAATTAATAACCGAGGATTGAGGTGAAGAAGGGAAAGAGAAACAGAGGAGGTGAGGGGCACCAGTCAGTGCATCATGTTGGGGTCCCCCTGCAGCAGGTCTACAGCAGCAGATCCAGGATGAAGCTGTGTTGAAGACCAGCTGCTCCAGTCTGGTCCTGCAGCTGCAGCTGTGACTACTGGCCTAACACACTAAAGTTTACACCAACTAGATATTTTACTAAACAGAAACATTTAAAGTTTGGTTTTAAAGGTGGAGGTGGTGTCAGCTCCTGAACCCAAACTGGAAGTTGGTTCCATAGTGATGGTTCCTGATAGCAGAAAGCCCGTCCTCCAAATCTACACTTGAAACTTCTAGGAACTACGAGTAGAGAGAAAACCAGGAGTTTGGACATTTACGACTTTATATGCAAGTAATGAACTGTTGAATGGGATTCTGTGTTTTCCGGGGAGCCAATGGAGGGAAGCTAAAACTGGAGAGACGTGGTCTCTCTTGTTGATTCCTGTCAGCATTCGCACTGCTGCATTTTGGATCAGCAGGATATTCAGAGAATAACTTGGACATCCAGCCAACAACACATTACAATAATCTAGTCTAGAAGATACAAATCACTCTGCGAGAGGATGCTCCTAATCTTTGCGATATTACGGAGGTGGAAAAACACGGTTCAAACCTGATTATTATGCTGCTTAAATGACATATCCTGATCAAAATAACTCCAAGGTTTCTCACAGTGGTACTGTGGAGACATGCTGTCATGCACACACAGACACAAAACTGGATTTCTCCTGCTGAGTAAAGTGTCTTTAATCCCTGCAGATCCATCTGGGCAACTACCCAGACAAAGTATTCACGGAGGAGCGTTGCACCCAGAAGATAAAGGACTTCAAACAACACCTTGATTGTTTAACCAAAAAAATCCAATGCAGAAACAACTTAAAATACACATACCTGGACCCAGCTGTGATGGAGAACAGCGTGAGTATTTGAATCTCAGCATCACTGTTGTCAATATTCATCATCATACTCAGAGAAGACAGCAGGAAGAGTCTGATTTTAACTGATATTTTGATGGAAGGAAACTGCTTTTATGATCTTTGAATGCTGATCTGGTATTTCTACATACAAGCGCATTAATGCACCTGTGTAAAAGTGATTTGTTTGCGTCATACTCTCACCGTTCTGAAAAAAAAACAAGATAAAATGTGAAGCAGGAGATCTTTTGTGATTATCAGCTGCTTTGGGCTGTTTTCATTTGGACTGTTTGGTTTAATTGAAGTTATTGCCTGTTTTTTTTTTTTTTTTGCCATCTTTGTTATGTGGTAGCTTTACTTTTTAATCAACATCATGTACTACAAATTACTATTCTATCTTTGATATTGGTTCTTTGTTTTGCTTCATAAACTAATCTTTGGCTTATTTCTGCTTTGTAACTGTTATTAGTCTGTTAGTAATCAATAAACTTACCAATGTAACAATTTTCTGAGAGTCTGTTGTGTTTGTCAGTTTTATTCACATTCAAATACACCAGTGCATCATCAGCGTGACATCTATCACGGCTCCTAAGAAATCTTTTCAAAGACTGACATTCTCTCAGTTCTGAGTCTAAATTCATTGGACCCCATTCATGAAACTTGAGCAGAACCAATTTATGAGCAATTTTGACCACATTGAGAACATTGTCACGGTGTGCACTTAAACCATTGGACTACATCACTTGTGTATGACCCACAGGGACACAAGTGAGCCCTTAAAACAACTAAAGAGTCCTCAGTCCCAGTTCATCCTGCACCCTCAGGTGGCCTGGCTGCAGGACTCAGAGGAGGAGAGATGCTTTTGTTCCCAAGGCTGTCCTGCTTTTAAACTCCTGACCACACAAACAAACACATTATTTTTATTATGGCTCTAATATTTCATTGTTGCTTTACTGTGCGGGTTTCAACAGTCATTAAAATGTTATTATGAACCTTTGACTGGTAGAAGCCTCCTTCCCACCAGGGTCGAGTTGCTGGAGAAGAGGACTGACCTAAATATTGACATTATTGTCCGTCTTATATGGACTGTTACTTTAACAATTGCAGATACCTATGAAACACAAGTTTTAAATATGAAAGTACATTAGAAATATGAGATGTTTATGATGGTCAGAGGGATCTACATCGGATGTGACCACACACCGTTTTAACCAGTTAGTAAAAGAATGGCGAAATATATTTGATAGACATATAAATGAGCTAATAAATAAAAAAATAAGGTTTGTAAAACAGCAAAGAGATGATAATTAATTATACAAAAAGAAATTCTGCAGAAAGGAGGAAAACTTAAAATCAAGGAGCTCAACTCCCCTGGACTACACTTCAAAGGTTTAATTATAAACTCTCACTGTTTACATTGGTTCATCCACGAGAACAGTAACTACGGAAACGTCCTCTGAGTGTTATATATATATATATATATATATATATATATATATATATATATATATATATATATATATATATATATATATATATATATATCCCCTCCTTGAACCGCCACCTTAATGTGGTGGAGGGGTTTGTGTGCCCGAAGGATCCTAGGAGCTATGTTGCCGGGGGCATTGTGCCTCTGGAAGGGTCTCCCATGGCAAACAGGTCCTCGGTGACGGGCCAGACCAAGAGCGGTTCACAGATCCCTCATGCAGAACATACCAACAAGGATCGTTACGTCGCCCGGATTGGCGTCACCGGGGCCCCACCCTGGAGCCAGGCCTGGGGTTGGAGCTCGAAGGCAAGCGCCTGGTGGCCGGGTCTTTGCCCATGGGACTCGGCTGGGCTCAGCCCGAAATGGCGACGTGGGCCCGCTTTCCCGTAGGCTCACCACCCGCAGGAAGAAACATGAGGGGTCGGTGCAATGTGGTTTGGGCAGCGGTCGCGGCGGGGTGCCTCGGCGGCCCAATCCCTGGACCAAAACCCTAGCAATGGGGACATGGAATGTCACCTCGCTGGGGGGGAAGGAGCCGGAGCTTGTGCAGGAGGTTGAGAGATACCGAGTAGAGATAGTTGGGCTCACCTCTACGCACAGCCTGGGCTCTGGAACCCAGCTCCTTCAGAGGGGCTGGACACTCCACTATTCTGGAGTTGCCCACGGTGAGCGGCGACGGGCTGGTGTGGGCCTGCTTATAGCCCCCCAGCTCAGCCGCAATGTGTTGGAGTTTACCCCGGTGAACGAGACGGTTGCTTCCTTACGCCTTCGGGTCGGGGAAAGGTTCCTTACTGTTGTTTGTGTCTACGGGCCGAACAGCAGTACAGAGTACCTGGCCTTTTTGGAGTCTGTGGAAAGGGTACTTGATAGTGCTCCAACTGGGGACTCCATTGTTCTACTTGGGGACTTCAATGCCCACGTGGGCAATGACAGTAAAACCTGGAGAGGGGTGATTGGGAGGAACGGCCTCCCCGATCTGAACCCGAGTGGTGTTCTGTTATTGGACTTCTGTGCTAGTCACAGTCTGTCCATAACGAACACCATGTTTGAGCATAAGGGTGTTCATCAGTGCACGTGGCACCAGGAAACCTTAGGCAGGAGGTCAATGATCGACTTTGTTGTCGTTTCATCTGACCTCCGGCCGCATGTCTTGGACACTCGGGTGAAGAGAGGGGCTGAGCTGTCAACTGATCACCACCTGGTGGTGAGTTGGATGCGCTGGCAGAGGATGAAGCGGGACAGACCGGGCAGGCCCAAACGTATTGTGAGGGGCTGTTGGGAACGTCTGGCCGAGCCCTCGGTCAGGGAGGTATTCAACTCACACCTCCGGGAGAGCTTTTCCCGGATTCCGAGGGAGGCTGGGGACATTGAGTCAGAGTGGACCATGTTCTCTGCCTCCATTGTTACCGCGGCAGCTCAAAGTTGTGGTCGGAGGGTCTCAGGTGCCTGTCGTGGCGGTAATCCCCGAACCTGGTGGTGGACACCGGAAGTAAAGGATGCCGTCAGGTTGAAGAAGGAGTCCTATCGAGCCTTGTTGGCCCGTCGGACTCGTGACACAGCCGACAGGTACCAACAGGCCAAGCAGGCCGCAGCTCGGGCGGTCCGGGAAGCAAAAACTCGAGTCTGGGAGAAGTTTGGTGAGGCCATGGAGGAGGACTATCGGTCGGCACCGAAGAGATTCTGGCAAACCGTCTGGCGCCTCAGAAGGGGGAAGCAGTACCCTGCCAACACCATTTATGGTGTGGGTGGAGGGCTGCTGACCACAACTGGGGATATTGTCGGACGGTGGAAGGAATACTTTGAGGATCTCCTCAATCCCACCGACATGCCTTCCGCTGAGGAAGCAGAGGCTGGGGACTGTACAGTGGACTCTTCCATCACCCAAGCTGAAGTCACTGAGGTAGTCCGTAAACTCCTTGGTGGCAAGGCACCGGGGGTGGATGAGATTCGCCCTGAGTACCTCAAGTGTCTGGATGTTGTGGGTCTGTCTTGGTTGACACGCATCTACAACGTTGCATGGAGGACGAGGACAGTACCACTGGTGTGGCAAACTGGGGTGGTGGTCCCTCTGTTTAAAAAGGGGGACCGGAGACTGTGTTCCAACTATAGGGGGATCACACTTCTCAGCCTCCCTGGGAAAGTCTACTCCAGGATACTGGAGAGGAGAATTCGGCCGATAGTCGAACCTATATATATATATATATATATATATATATATATATATACACACACACACACACACACACTCACATTGTATATATACAATGTGTAAGCATCCACAACCTCAGCAATCCAGACTTTTATTACATTTATCAAACTTCCACAGCCAGCTGAATCTGTGGGTGTCAGCAGTGAAAAGAACAAGATGAAGTCCCGTGTCCTGGATGACGCTGCCGTTCTGGTAGCTGCAGTAGTGAACAGTACTGACACTTGTGTCCTTTTTCTTTTGTTTTGGCTGTTTTCCTGCAGAAAAGCCTTAAGATTGCATTTACAGAACATGACCTCCGAGCACTCGATTAAAGAGCTCTGCTCCGTCATTTGAAGTTTGATTCTCTAATAACATTCTGTCTTATCTGCTCACACGTTGACATTTTCCCTTTCAGAAACTATTTAAACTGGTGCTTCAGAAAACAAGGAAATTAAGACACATTGTTAAATGACAAACTATTTGTTTCTCATTCATTTAATATTTGATATTCATGCAGTTTGAAAGGTTACACGTAGTAATAATAATAAAACAACCTACTACAACATTGCAGTTTCTCTCTGGGAGAAATAAAACTTGTAATCTAATTAAATTTTACATATTTGTGACTTGCTCTAAAAAGAATAATGAACATATAATATTATAGTTTCTACTATACTTGCTAAACAGCTGTAACAAGACAGATTTTAAAAATGGATTATTTAAAATAACATGTCAGGTTCTGCATAATAGTTGTTCACCAGAAATACTGGATCAATAAGAGCAGAAACTGAACGATGGAAACATGTCTTGGTTGTGGATGATTTCCAAGGTGAGAAAGGTGAGAGGACATTTTTGACAGATCAAAAGAATGAGGAAACATAACAGGTCTATTCCCTCTGAGTTATAAAATAAAGCCAACAAAGGAGGGAGCCTGTAAAACAAGAACAATAGAAAAAGAGGAGAATCAGTTTGAGGGTTAAAAAATGATGTGACAGCAACCAGCGGTGGGCGTCGACTAAGTACACTTTAGCATTAAACTTGAATAGTAGTGATTGTAAAAGTCACATCTGGAGCTGCACACCAAATGTTTTCTCAACAAACCCAATCTCAAGACATAAAAGATTTTAAAATAATAATAATAATACAAGATCTGTTAAAGACATGCACTGATATGCAGAAATATTAGTGAGATAATGTCACATTTTAGTTGAAAAACAGAAGAAGGTTCTGCCAAGGTTTCTTTGTGGTTCATCCCAGCAGCGTCTCTGAGGAACCACGTGGTACCACAGACGGTCTGACGTGCGCGTGAACAGTGATGGAGGGAGGGAGAGGCCGAGCACACAAAGATGCTCAACAATGACATCTAGTGGCAGCTCGGCTGTGGTGCAGACATTTGTTTGTAACGTCGTTTCTGCTTTGCTTGTGGCATAAGTGAAACATTTTTATGAGCAGGTATGGGGAGAGGAGGAGCACCAGTGGAGATGAAGAGTGCAGCAAAGAGATGGGACACCATCAGAGCTACCAGAGGAGACACAGATTGACCTCATCTGTCAATTTACCAAAACAAGTCTAAAGTAGAAGCAGAATCGGAGACGCGAATTAAACGTAGTAACACAGAAATTCATGGTCACTGTCCAGCATTGTTCTGATCGTCACAGCTCCCATGACAGACGTCTAACTTCACTGATCCAGAAAACCAAACTCAAATCAAACTGACTTCATTGAGGACTGGTTTGGAGAGCAGATTGTGTGAGTTTGAGATGAGCATTGCGGCATATCACTATCTGATATTATAAACCCTACTTGACTGCGGAGGTGGTCTGTTTATAAGTCAGACACCAGCACAGTTTCTGTTTATGACAATTTAACTGAATTAGTGGTTTATTAACTTCCTGACCTTTAGCAGTATTACGTTTACTCAGTTTCATTTAATGAGTTTTCCAAGAGCTCTCTGCACCTGAGACTCTGATGGACTTTTGTCGGTAAAATGACAAACATTTCAACTTTGGCGACACCACTGTCCACATTTGCATCCTGATCTCGTTGACATTTTGGTGGGTGTGATCTCCAACTGAGCACATTGCTAAGACATGTGTAGCATCCTCTGTCAGGTCACAAACGTCTGTGGAGCAAAATCCAGGAAAAATCACAAGCTGTCCAGAATGCAAATGGAAATATAAATCAATACGTTTTAAGGACAAGAACACTTTAAAACTATGAGAGCATCGCACAGTTGTGTGTTTATCAACCACAGAATGACATGTTAGGAGAAAATACTACAATTTGTCGAAAAACTAAATTTAAAAATCAAGTGCTATAATGAACTTTTATGTATTATTGTTAATCCAGTTCAGTTTTAAATTACATTTGAAGTTTTAGAATCAAGAACATTTAATCCTCCTTGTTTGAGTTACTTTGGATATTTTTGTTTAGAAAATGATATTTGTTTTTCCATATAAAATTACATAAAATCTACTTGGTTTGTTTAATAACGGATGTAGGAGTGTCTGATAGTTTGGGGGATAAACTAAACAACCGGACTTATGTTTCCAGCAACTGTCTTCTTGTTGTTTATTGTCTGGTCAAATAAAACTGAGTTGACACTCCGCCCCCGAGCGGAGGCCGCCGGTATCGCATCGCGCTAAACGTGCACGACGCAGCTGGTCGTGATCGCTACAGGATGTAAACATCTGGACTAAACTAAGATAACATATCTGACATAACAGGGTTTAAGCTGCCGGTGAGGTGAGACCCGAGGACGAAGGACAGCTGCTGTTAACCGGATCGTTACTTCGAAGTTTATTTCACTCTTCAACTTTGTCTTTTGACTCAAACACGTGAAGGTAGAAACTTCTGCTCACTTCTGTTTTACCTGCAGACTTTGATCAATCTTGTGTCTGAAGACAAATCTACATGATTGGTAGATGACAGTATTAATATTGGTTTTATTATTGATCAAAAACGCCGTGCTGAACAGTTGATTTTCAGTTTTCTTCATAAAACAAACTTTGTGGTTTTTTATTTCCTGGAGTGAAGCTGTCGTCTCCAGCATTAAAGTCAGACTGCTGTTTCCTGTGGAGCCTTTCAAAATAAAGTGTGGTTCCTGGAAGAAGTTGTTCTTTGCTGCTTGTGTAACTGTTGTGTGATGAGGCTTTAAAAGGAGGAAATGTGTCTCTGCAGGACAGTTTGACCTTTGAGCTTCTTCACATTTACAGTAACCAGACTGACGTAGAGGCCGAGTCTCCTTCAGCTTCTTCAAGATTTTCAACTTTGTGTTTCTGCAGTAAAAACTCTGTTGTTGACAGAATTGTATGTTTTTAATCTTTGAACAGAAAACCAGAAAAGGCCCTGAGTGAAGCTTCAAAGCAGGTAGGATCAGCAGATCCGGCTGTAGAAGAGACTTCCTCAACCTCCCACTGTTTCCTGACTGCATTCAAGTGACACTGATATAAAAACAACAGAGAGGAGCAAACCAGTGCAGGAGCAGCTGGTCTTTGTACAACACCAGTGATGTGTGTTTCCTCTGCAGGTGAAGGTGTGTGTGTGAGCTGATGTGCACGTGAATTCAGCAGAATGGACCAGTGTGAGGACAGAGAGGACGGAGTCCGTCCCTCTAAAACCCCTCTGTGTGGGGAACATGAGAGTCGGAGCAAAGCTCAGAGGTGAGACGAGCATCTCCAACTGTCCACGACTCTTCTGCATGTCAGAGCTGAAAACTCACATCAGCAAACGTCATTATTACAGGAATGAACCTGGACCTGGACCTGGACCTGGACCTGGACCTGGACCTGGACCTGGACCTGGACCCGGACCCGGACCTGGACCTGGACCTGGACCTGGACCTGGACCTGGACCTGGACCTGGACCTGGACCTGGACCCAGCTGTGTGTCCTTGAAGAGCAACTGGTCAATGGGCCGGCTTATTAACTTTAAAGGAGACCAACGTTCTGCTGTAAAGAGGTGAGTGTATCTAAACTCTGCCAATGATTTATATTCAATACATTTTAAATAGACTGAATATTTTTATATTGGATTATTTATTATTCATATAAACAGAAAATGTGCACTTTGAACTCTTTATTCTTTCATCAGGGTCCATCAGAAAAGAGACTCTCTTGAACAAGAATCCCAGTCAAAGAAGCGGTTTATTGACTTTAAAGGAGACCAAATGTCTTCTTCAGAGAGTGAGATGTATTTAAATGTATTAAATGTATTTAAATCAGTCCTCATGTTAGGGAATGTCCACATGTTTATTCTTGAGTTGATCAATTTAGTCCATGTGTTGTTTACAGAATAAAGGTGGACACAGGACAATAAGGTGTTTCAAGCAGAAAGAGGACAGAGAAAAGGGGGAGGAGCTTTATATTTACTGTTGCATACCTGAGTGTTTGGGGGTGTAGGGGCAGTATTTTAAAAAGTTATATATATATATTAATATACATCGAAGTATTTAAGTACTCATGCATGTCCACATATATCGAGATAAGGAGTCATATGGAGTTAACTAATACATATTCATATACATTGTAAGAAGAGAGAGCAACAAAATAGATAAATAAATAATATATACATACACACACACACACACACACACACACACACACACACACACACACACATATATATAACAAAGATCAATGTGTGGACATCTAAAAATCTTGCTATGCATGAATGTAAGATACATATGCACAAGTACATAGTTATACATACATACACTGATACATTCATGTGGTCATACATTCGGGGGTCATGTTCTGGGTCTCTGGAAAGCGCCTACAGACAACTTGAGAGAGAGAGATCAGAACGTCACTAACCTCAGTGCTGGATGAGTGTCTCGGGGAACTTTGTGTAGAATCAGATTGTCTGGTTCTCTTACTCGGGGTTGGCTTGATTTTCTCCATACTGGTCTCTGTATGGGCATCTTCGGTGACACAAAACTTATTGTAGAATGTATCAATTAATAGTTCGAGTTCTTCCAGGGTGAAAGAATTCAGGATTCGCATGGATATTTTAAGGAGATTGTATTCCCAATGACAAAACTTGTTTATAAACTTGTCGGAGCACAGCTAATGGGTAAAACGAGCATCTCCAACTGTCCACGACTCTTCTGCATGTCAGAGCTGAAAACTCACATCAGCAAACGTCATTATTACAGGACTGGACCTGGACCTGGACCTGGACATGGACCTGGACCCAGCTGTGTGTCCTTGAAGAGCGACTGGTCAATGGGCCGGCTTATTAACTTTAAAGTAGACCGATGTTCTGCTGTAAAGAGGTGAGTGTATCTAAAGTCTTCCAAAGATTTATGTTCAATACTTTTTTTAAGTAAACTAAATATTTTTTATTATTCATATAAACAGAAAATGTGAACTTTGAACTCTTTATTCTTCCATCAGGGTCCATCAGAAAAGAGACTCTCTTGTACATGATTCCAGGTCAAAGAAGCGGTTGATTGACTTTAAAGGAGACCAACTGTCTTCTTCAGAGAGGTGAGATGTATTTAAATGCATTAAATGTATTTAAATCAGTCCTCATGTTAGGGAATGTCCACATGTTTCTTCTTGAGTAGATCCATGTAGTCCTGGACCCCTGTGGTCCTCCATCACCTGATGGTGATCTGAGCTTCCTCCTCATAGATCTTCATCTCCTGTCATGAGCTTTTTCCTCTGTTTGAAACATCTGGAGGTCTTACCTTCCAGAGGACTGATCCTGATGATGCTCCAGAGTTAATCAGCTGGTTCATGTCTCCATCAGTTGTCCATGTTCTACAAACCGGATTCCAAAAAAGTTGGGACACTATACAAATTGTGAATAAAAACTGAATGCAATGATGTGCAGGTGCTAACTTCTAATATTTCATTCAGAATAGAACATAAATCACGAAACAAAAGTTTAAACTGAGAAAATGTACCATTTTAAGGGAAAAATATATTGATTCAGAATTTCATGGTGTCAACAAATCCCAAAAAAGTTGGGAGAAGTAGCAATAAGAGGCTGGAAAAAGTAAATTTAAGCATAACGAGGAGCTGGAAGACCAATTAACACTAATTAGGTCAATTGGCAATATGATTGGGTATAAAAAGAGCTTCTCAGAGTGGCAGCGTCTCTCAGAAGCCAAGATGGGTAGAGGATCACCAATTCCCACAATGTTGTGCAGAAAGATAGTGGAGCAATATCAGAAAGGTGTTTCCCAGCGAAAAATTGCAAAGACTTTGCATCTATCATCATCAACTGTGCATAACATCATCCAAAGATTCAGAGAATCTGGAACAATCTCTGTGAGAAAGGGTCAAGGCCGTAAAACCATACTGGATGCCCGTGATCTCCGGGCCCTTAAACGACACTGCACCACAAACAGGAATGCTACTGTAAAGGAAATCACAGAATGGGCTCAGGAATACTTCCAGAAACCATTGTCGGTGAACACAATCCACCGTGCCATCCGCCGTTGCCAGCTGAAACTCTACAGTGCAAAGAAGAAGCCATTTCTAAGCAAGATCCACAAGCTCAGGCGTTCACACTGGGCCAGGGATCATTTAAAATGGAGTGTGGCGAAATGGAAGACGGTTCTGTGGTCAGACGAGTCACGATTCGAAGTTCTTTTTGGAAATCTGGGACGCCATGTCATCCGGACCAAAGAGGACAAGGACAACCCAAGTTGTTATCGACGCTCGGTTCAGAAGCCTGCATCTCTGATGGTATGGGCTTGCATGAGTGCGTGTGGCGTGGGCAGCTTGCATGTCTGGAAAGGCACCATCAATGCAGAAAAATATATTCAGGTTCTAGAACAACATATGCTCCCATCCAGACGTCATCTTTTTCAGGGAAGACCCTGCATGTTTCAACAAGATAATGCCAGACCACATTCTGCATCAATCACAGCATCATGGCTGCGCAGGAGAAGGATCTGGGTACTGCAATGGCCAGTCTGCAGTCCAGATCTTTCACCTATAGAGAACATTTGGCGCATCATAAAGAGGAAGGTGCGACAAAGAAGGCCCAAGACGATTGAACAGTTAGAGGCCTGTATTAGACCAGAATGGGAGAGCATTCCTATTTCTAAACTTGAGAAACTGGTCTCCTCTGTCCCCAGACGTCTGTGTTGTAAAAAGAAGGGGAGATGCCACACAGTGGTGAAAATGTCCTTGTCCCAACTTTTTTGGGATTTGTTGACACCATGAAATTCTGAATCAACATATTTTTCCCTTAAAATGGTACATTTTCTCAGTTTAAACTTTTGTTCTGTGAGTTATGTTCTATTCTGAATAAAATATTAGAAGTTGGCACCTACACATCATTGCATTCAGTTTTTATTCACGATTTGTATAGTGTCCCAACTTTTTTGGAATCCGGTTTGTAGATGTTGTTGCTTCTTGGAGCAGAATTGGATCTTGTAAATCTGTGAATCAGCAGAGCTCTCATTGAGGTCACATGTACGTTCTCAGTGGGACCAGCAGGACCAGTAAACCTTCACCACCACAGCCAGTCCTCTGATTGACTTTCCTCATCCAAACATGTCTTCATGTACCTTCAGCTTGTGTTTGTCTCTGTGTGGACAGACATGATGTGAGCTAATTCTTCATGATTCCTCCACAGAGTGGACCAGCAGAGCTCAGAGCCTCCCAGTGGTGCATCCGAGCTGGCTGAGCGTCTGCAGAGCAGTAAGAGGATTTCTCTGAACATTTAATCTGCTGGATAAATGACCCAGAAAGTCTCAGGAGATAAACAACATTCACAGATCAGCCACAACATTAAAACCACTGAGAGATAAAGTGAGGAACCAGCACCCCCTACAGGAGCATCCTCCATGTACGGGACAGCACTGGACATCAATAAATATGTTTAACCCACCAACACCACCAGATAACTGGAAGATGTTAGTCCTGGTTTTCCTCTTCCAGGAATCCTGGTGAACTCCAGATTGTCCTGATGGTTTTACAGATTATTGATCAGATCATCTTCTGGTGTTTTCAAATCCTAAACCTGAAAATTCCACTTCACAGAGACCCACAACAACAACAAGAACACAACAACCCACAAACTCACACCCCATCTAGGCTCTATTGCCAACATCCTGGTCTTAGAAACTCCAGGACCCCCAGATGTTCTTGTCACGTCCACGTCCTGAATGTTCAGAGGTGTTTTGGTGGTAAAAGTGATTCTAGTCAGTATTGGACAGCTCATCGTAAAGTTCTAGTTGATCAGTGTCGGTTCAAACCTGATTCTTTAGGAGAATTAAGTTGTCGTGTGAACTTTATAAAACACTAATTGTTTGTTTGTTTTTTGTTTTTTTCATGTGTATTCAGATGTTTCTGCTGCAGTTTGTCAAAAGCGACTGAAGTCTAAGCTGAAGGAGAAGTACCAGTGTGTGTTTGAGGGGGTTGTTAAAGCAGGAAACCCAACCCTTCTGCAGCAGATCTACACAGAGCTCTACATCACAGAGGGAGGGACTGGAGAGGTCAACCATGAACATGAAGTCAGACAGATTGAAGCAGCATCCAGGAGACCAGACAGAGCAGAAACCACCATCAGACAGGAAGACGTCCTGAAACTCCCACCTGGAAGAGATGAACCAATCAGAACCGTGATGACGAAGGGAGTGGCCGGCATCGGGAAAACCGTCCTAACACAGAAGTTCACTCTGGACTGGGCTGAAGGCAGAGCCAACCAGGACATCCGGTTCATGTTTCCATTCACCTTCAGAGAGCTGAATGTGCTGAAAGAGAGAAAGTTCAGCTTGGTGGAACTTGTTCATCACTTCTTCACTGAAACCAAAGGAATCTGCAGCTTTGAAGACTTCCAGGTTGTGTTCATCTTTGATGGTCTGGACGAGTGTCGACTTCCTCTGGACTTCCACAACAATGAGATTATGACTGATGTTACAGAGTCCACCTCAGTGGACGTGCTGCTGACAAACATCATCAGGGGGAACCTGCTTCCTTCTGCTCGTCTCTGGATCACCACACGACCTGCAGCAGCCAATCAGATCCCTCCTGAGTGTGTTTCCATGGTGACAGAAGTCAGAGGGTTCACCAACCCACAGAAGGAGGAGTACTTCAGGAAGAGGTTCAGAAATAAGGAGCAGACCAGCAGGATCATCTCCCACATCAAGACATCACGAAGCCTCCACATCATGTGCCACATCCCAGTCTTCTGCTGGATCACTGCTACAGTTCTGGAGACAGTCCTGGAAACCAGAGAGGGAGGAGGTCTGCCCAAGACCCTGACTGAGATGTACATCCACTTCCTGGTGGTCCAGACCAAACTGAAGAAGGTCAAGTATGATGGAGGAGCTGAGACAGATCCACACTGGAGTCCAGAGAGCAGGAAGATGATGGAGTCTCTGGGAAAACTGGCTTTTGAGCAGCTGCAGAAAGGAAACCTGATCTTCTATGAGTCAGACCTGAGAGAGTGTGGCATCGATGTCAGAGAAGCTTCAGTGTACTCAGGAGTCTTCACACAGATCTTTAAAGAGGAGAAACACCTGTACCAGCACAAGGTGTTCTGCTTCATCCATCTGAGTGTTCAGGAGTTCCTGGCTGCTCTTCATGTCCATCTGACCTTCATCAACTCTGGAGTCAACCTGCTAGAGGAACAAAAAAACACCATCAGAGGGATTAAAACAAGAGACGAGACTCTCCTCTACCAGACTGCTGTTGACAAGGCCTTACAGAGTCCAAACGGACACCTGGACTTGTTCCTCCGCTTCCTCCTTGGTCTTTCGCTGGAGACCAACAAGACTCTCCTACGAGGTCTGTTGAAACCAAAACAAGGAAGTTCACAGAACAATCAGGAAACTATCAGATACATCAAGAAGAAGATCAGTGAGGATCTGTCTGCAGAGAAAAGCATCAATCTGTTCCACTGTCTGAATGAACTGAATGAAGGTTCTCTGGTGGAGGAGGTCCAACAGTCCCTGAGGTCAGGACGTCTCTCCAAAGATAAACTGTCTCCTGCTCAGTGGTCAGCTCTGGGCTTCATCTTACTGTCACCAGAAGAAGATCTGGAGGTGTTTGACCTGAAGAAATACTCTGCTTCAGAGGAGGTTCTCCTGAGGCTGCTGCCAGTGGTCAAAGCCTCCAAGAAAGTTCTGTGAGGACAAACACAGACACATCTGTTTTAATTACAATCAAATGTTGTGTTCATGGAGAAAATCAGTTCAGTTCACTGTTCAGCTGAGTTCAGGTTCATGTAGGACCAGTTCTCAACAATAATTCACTTCAGGAAACTTTACATGAAGACGAATGCAGCGATCACTTTGATCAAGACCAATTAATGATCAATAGTTGAATTAATCAGTATTCATTTAAATGATATGATTTATTCATTTGTTGAATGACAAAATCAAAGTTTAACTGAATTAAATATTTCCCTTTTCTCCCCTCTGCAGGTTGAGTAACTGTAACCTCTCAGAGGAGGTCTGTGCAGGTCTGTCCTCAGTTCTCAGGTCTCAGTCCTCCAGTCTGACAGAACTGGACCTGAGTAACAACCACCTGCAGGATTCAGGACTGGAGAAGCTGTGTCCTGGACTGGAGAGTCCACATTGTAAACTGGAGTCTCTCAGGTCAGAATCCCTCAAGTGTTGAACTGCTGACCGTTACAACTGTGGTTGATGTTGAATCCAAGGGGATGGTACCGACTGTCCAGACCTCTGCAGCTGCTGCGCCTTGTGACGGCGCTGCAGTCTGTAGTCCTGAGCAGGTAGTTCAGAGTATCTGAGTGACGGTGCCGCTGCAAACCCAGCCAGAACCTTGTCCACTCTGCTCAGCATGACTGAGCCACAGCTCACAGCCAGTGGATCCTGGTTCTGAGGGGAGGTGACTGATGACGTGGGGCTCGTTACTCTCTCGCTGCCGTAACTCAAAGCCTCCAGTGGCTACGTGGTGTTCAGCTGGTCTGTTACGGTTGTAGCTGCTGCTGAAGTTTGACTGTGTAGACATTTATCTGCATAGAAGGACTTCGTCACCACTTCAGGTACCTCATCTCCAGGCTGGAGGCTGTCCAGCACATGTCTCTGCAGGTCATAGGTCACCCAGCAGGGACTGCAGGTCGGGTCAAAGGGAAGTACCTGCCACTGATGTCCTCCAGGAGGACGATGGGTCTGCAGATCCCACCACAGGAACCTCAGCAGGGACTTATCTTCTGAGAGCAGCTTCTTCATTTGAATACACTCAACTGCAGACTCAGCTTAGGTCAAACACACAGACGTGTAACTCCAAAGACTGTCCATCACCACGGAAACAGCCAGCAACAGTCCTCAGGAAAGACAAACAAGTGTGAATACAAACACTTTCACATTTTACCAGCTATATAAATAACATCATGATGGTGTATAATAAAGAGTTGATTGTTGATGCACTAATATTGACAGCAGTTTTTATTCATAAATGTAAAAACACTCATGTAGACGTGAACTGTAACGAACAGCTCTGAGCTGCTGGCGGTGCAGCAATCTGATTGGTTAGTTCACCTGTCACTCAGCAGACCTTTGAACAGGGATGTTTTAGGATTTTAAAGTGTGTTAGTGTGAAGTTCATGTGAGGGTTCATGTCTGACCTGCATTAGACATCAGTCACCGCGTTCTGTTGGAGAACCAGTTGGTTTCTGATGGTTTTACAGGAATAGTTGGACCAACAAGTTGAATTTATCAGTATTCATTTAAATGATCTGATTTATTCATTTGTTGAATGAAAAAAACAAAGTTTAAATGACATAAATATTTCCCTTTTCTCTCCTCTGCAGGTTGAGTGTCTGTAACCTCTCAGAGGAGGTCTGTGCAGGTCTGTCCTCAGTTCTCAGCTCTCAGTCCTCCAGTCTGACAGAACTGGACCTGAGTAACAACCACCTGCAGGATTCAGGAGTGAAGAAGCTGTGTCCTGGACTGGAGAGTCCACACTGTAAACTGGAGTCTCTCAGGTCAGAATCCCTCAAGTGTTGAACTGCTGACCGTTACAACTGTGGTTTATGTTGAAGGATTGTTGGAGAGAGAATTGTAATAATTGTAACTGGGTTCAGATCGGGTTGAAGCCTGCAGACAGTCGTCACAACTGTGTTGGTGATGATGAGGAGAAGGGCTCCACCAAGTCCAAATACATTTCTATTTGTACTTTAGTCAGTTTCAAGTTATTTCAGTGATCGTTGGTGGTTTTTTTCTTTCTTTAATTGAAGAGCATCAACAAGTTTGTCCACATGTGAACATCTCTAAGCTCTTCTTTCTAATCTGAACTTCTTTATCAATAAAATTTCTCAAATAAGAGTTTTATGTCAGGCTTTGAAATGTTTCCTATTTAATATTGAATTAGTTTCCCTAAAATGATCCAACTGGAGCACAAATAAGTGTCCAATGGTGACCAACTTCAGCAGCAGAAGTGTCTCTTCTTCTAACCTGGACTCAGTCTGTCTGGATGTCAACAAGGTTCTGGACTGATTCAGATTCTGTCATTGATCCATTTCTGATGATTGAATGGTAACAAGTCAGTGAACGAGCTGAACTTTTATTCAGAGTTAACACAAGAGACAGAAATCAACATCATGAAAACAATTGATTGATTCCATGTTTGTTATGTGGAGTTGAAACAAGCAGCGATGATGTGACATCATCCATGAGGTCTCGGTGGACCGCTGTGGTGCAGCTGAGTGAAAGGTAGAAGAGAAAACCAGGATCTGGATGAATGTGATGTCACATGTCCAGGTCACATGATGTTCTCCACACGTCTCTCTCCATGTCTGGATGCTGTCGGCCTCAGCAGCAGTGGGACTCTCTGTATGTTGATGTTCATCCACCAGTTTAGTTCAGACTGAAACGTCCCAACAACATGTGTCTGATTGGGGTGAATTCCAGTGTTTCTGCTGATCCTCTGACTGGTCCTTCAGCGACACCATCAGGTGAACACGAGGACAGAATCAGCTTCAGTTTCAGAGCAGTTCTCTCAGAGTATCTGCATGTGTGTTGTGTTGTGTGTCTGCAGGCTGTCAGGCTGTCTGCTCACGTCGGACGGCTGTGCTTCTCTGGTCTCAGCTCTGAGCTCCAACCCCTCCCATCTGAGAGAGCTGGACCTGAGCTACAACCATCCAGGAGAGTCAGCAGTGAAGCTTATGTCTGCTGGACTGGAGGATCCACGCTGGAGACTGGACACTCTTAGGTATGGACACAGCTGCTGCAGACTCCCGGTGTCTGATGGAGGAGGACATCTGTCCTTCACTCACATCTGTCGTTGTGTAAAGCTCTGTCAGCCGCATGACTGCAGATGCTGCACCAATCCGTCTGTCAATCTCACGCTCCATCTTGCCCTCACTCGTGAACAAGATCCCGAGATACCTAAACTTATTCACTTGAGGCAGGACATCTCCACCTACTCGGAGAGGGCAAGCCCCCCTTTTCCAGTCGAGAACCATGGCCTCGGATTTGGAGGTGGTGATTCTCATCCCAGCCGCTTCGCACTCGGTTGCAAAAACCACCCCAGCGCATGCTGAAGGTCCTGGCTCGATGAAGCAAACAAAAACACATTGTCAAAAAAAGCAGAGATGCAATCTAGTGGTTCCCAAACTGGACCCCCTCCAGCCCCTGGCTACGCCTAGAATCCTGTCCATAAAAATTATGAACAGAATTGGTGACAGAGGGCAGCCCTGCCGGAGTCCAACATGCACTGGAAACAGGTCTGACTTATTGCCGGCAATGCCATCCAAGCTCCTGCTCCGGTCGTACAGAGACCAAACAGCCCATAGCAAAGGGCCCCGGACCCCATAATCACGGAGCACCTCCCTTCTGACGCGCCGGACGGTTTGCCAGAATCTCTTCGGTGCCGACGATAGTCCTCCTCCAAGGCCTCACCGAACTTCTCCCAGACTCAAGTTTTTGCTTCCCGGACTGCCCGAGCTGCGGCTTGCTTGGCCTGCCAATACCTGTCAGTTGTGTCACGAGTCCAACGCCCCAACAAGGCTCGATAGGACTCCTTCTTCAACCTGACTGCATCCTTTACTTCCTGTGTCCACCACCGGGTTCGGGGATTGCCACCACGACAGGCAACAGAGACCCTGCGTCCACAACTTTCAGCTGCCGCGGTAACAATGGAGGAAGAGAACATGGTCCACTCTGATTCAATGTCCCCAGCCTCCCTCGGAATCCAGGGGAAACTCTCCCGGAGGTTGGAGTTGAATACCTCCCTGACCGAGGGCTCAGCCAGAGTGGGCATTGAAGTCCCCCAGTAGAACAATGGAGTCCACATTTGGAGCACTATAAAGTACTCCTTCCATGGACTCCAATAAGGCCAGGTACTCTGTACTGCTGTTCGGCCCGTAGGCGCAAGCAACAGTAGGGGAACTTTCCCCGACCCGAAGGCACAAGGAAGCAACCCTCTTGTTCACTGGGGTTAACTCCAACACCTGGAGGCTGAGCTGGGGGGCTATAAGCAGGCCTACACCAGCCCGTCGTCGCTCACCGTGGGCATCTCCAGAATAGTGGAGCATCCAACCCTCTCTGAAGGAGCTGGGTTCCAGAGCCCAGGCTGTACGTAGAGGTGAGCCCAACTATCCCTAGCTGGTATCTCTCAAACTCGCACAAGCTCCATGCACCCCACATTGCACCGACCCCTCATGATTCTTCCTGCAGTTGGTGAGCCTACTGGAAGGCGGACCCACGTCGCCATTTCGGGCTGAGCCCGGCCGGGTCCCGTGGGCTAACACCCAGCCACCATGCGCTCGCCTTCGAGCCCCAACTCTATTCCTGGCTCCAGGGCGGGGCCCCAGTGGCGCCAATCCGGCCGACGTAACGATCCTTGGTGGTAAGTTTTTCATGAGGGGTTACTGAACTGCTCTTAGTGTGGCCCGTCACCCAGGACCTGTTTGCCATGGGAGACCCTTCCAGAGGCATAATGCCCCCACCAACAAGACTCCTAGGATCCTTCGGGCACACAAACCCCTTCACCACATTAAGGTAGTGGATCAAGGAGGTGCCTGGTCACAAAGATGAAACCAAATGAAAAGAACCACTTCAAACTGTGCTGGAAAGTGACGACCACAGGACAGGAGTTTAGAGATGTATCGGTCCGAGTGTGGGACGGTTCCTTCATCAGTGTAGAACAATGTGTGTGTGAGAGCCATGAAATGTACATGTTTGCTGAGAGAGACTGTGCTGGTCTGACCCCCCTCCTCCTTTCAGGGTGGAGCCTGCTGGACCACGATGGTTGAGACCAGGTCTGAGGAAGTGTAAGTGTGTTTTGATTTCATTCACACATTCAACCATCTTCACACTGTCACATCACTCATTCATGAGTCCATCGATGATCAATGACAGATCAATAATAACTGCAGCTGGGTGGTGTTCTCTCCATCAGATTCCTGTCAACTCTCCATTGACACAAACACAGTCCACAAACACATCAAACTGTCTGACAACAACAGGAAGATGACATGTGTGAAGGAGAATCAGTCGTATCCTGATCATCCAGACAGGTTTGATTACTGGGATCAGCTGCTCTGTAGAGAAGTTCTGACTGGTCGCTGTTACTGGGAGGTCCAGTGGAGCGGAGATGTTTGTATATCAGTGAGTTACAGAAGAATCAGAAGGAAAGGAGACTCTGATGACTGTATGTTTGGATGGAACGATCATTCCTGGAGTCTAAACTGCTTTGATGTTGGTCGGTACTCTGTGTGGCACAATAACAGAGTAAAATCTTCCTCCTCCTCTTCCTCAGTCTCTGACAGAATAGCCGTGTATGTGGACGTTCCTGCTGGAACTCTGTCCTTCTACAGCGTCTCCTCTGACAGACTGATCCACCTCCACACCTTCAACACCACGTTCGCTGAACCTCTTTATCCTGGGTTCTGGTTCAGTTCTGGTTCTTCAGTGTCTCTGTGTTCAGTTTAGTATCAGGAGTCTCCTCCTGTCAGAGAAACTGTCTCTGTTGGACAGATAGTTCAGTCTCTACATGTCTGTCTCTGTTTTCATCAGAACACATCAATCAAATGTTTGTCAAACGATTCTGAATGATTCCTTGGAAACCTCTTCCTCCTCTGGTCCTTTAACGATGGAAGCTGCCGTTATTCCAGGACCCACATGTTGTTTTTCCGTCTGTTTCCCATCAAAGCTCCCCAGTGAACATCAGCATGTTGTTTCTCTGCAGCTCAGTTCAGCCAGGGTTCATCCTGGTCTGTATTCACTCCACTTCCTGTTCCAACCATGACACCACTACTGGACTGTCAGTTTTCTGTCATGGTTGAGTGTTTGTTTATGTGTGAACTCTCACCCAGATGATTAAAATGATGCATCCATTATCTAGAACTGCTTCTTCATGTTCAGGGTCACGGTGGTCGGCCTTGTTGGTGTTCAACTGAACTGTGATGATTTATGTCTTTATGTCCATTTGTCAGTAGAAGCAGAAATCAACAACAGTAATGTGCTTATATGGTTCCTAGACTGAGAAGAACTGGACAGAACCTCCTGACGTCATCTGTAACCTTGTTTTCACTTCTCGTTTTCTCACTTAATGATTCAGTGAGTCAAGAAAACTGTTTTGAAAAAGGATGGGGTTTTTTTGGTTTCTTTTGTGCTTTGTTCACTGAATACAACTTCTTTGAAATCTGTATTTCTGTAAAATACCAAATATAAGCAGCTGTTTTCCTCTGTCCAAAGCTGTTTCAGCATCTGGAGTGCAGACTGCAGCTCAGTGAGGTGGTTTTGTGGATAACTGAACAATAATAAACTCTTTATGATGTGGTCACATGAGTGTTCGTTTGTCTTTAAGACACTTAGATAAATCTCAGTCTGGTTGCTGCCATCTCGTCCGTACATATCAACCATCAATATCAAAGCCAACTTCTGTCAATTGATGCAAAAGGGGAACAATTCCTGGTGTCAGCTTCCATAAAACCTGTTTTTATGAGCAAATAAATGTTGGAAACAGGCCATGAAGTCTCCTCCTGTCGACAATAGATTGTATCTTGTGACACTGTTGCAGTGACTGAACCAAGACTCCTGTACAACGGTTGCTTTCATACACTTTTAGACACTTGCAAAGTTCAAATGTCTTCCGTTGGTCCGTAGATGAGCTATGTTGGAGTCTCATCACAGGGTGGAAATAGTTGTTTGTTTTTTGGGGGGGAAATGATCTCTGTTAAACAAATACGGTACAGGAGAGCTCCGTTTAATAAAGTTTATTAAGACCCCAGGGAGCACTTTATTTTATTGACACTGGGTGTTCTGAAGCTTATTCTCACCCACAGGAGGACTCTTATGTCTACTCACCCCCTAACCCTGTGAACCCTGTAAACAACCAAAATGAAAGGAGCTCATCGTATAGTTGTTCAGATCGCTTCCAAGGGAAGGATCTTTAGGATTCCAGCAGTGCTTCAGGCGGAGCGGTCCAATCAATGGCACGCATCATAAGCCCTTGCAGAGTGTAGGTACATACCGGCAGAGATGCCTACATGTAACGTTCACACCAGTGTAGGATCCCTTCTTAACATATAACAGTTCACATCAATATCCTGACTCTACTACTTTCCTGTAACTTATAGAAAACATGCAGTGCAGCTCTACTTTCAACTGTGGTAAAACCAATTCCCCAACTACGTTATGGTTGTTCCCACTAGTTCTCTGAATGTAGTACACTTAATTAACCGTGTATAACGATTTCAGTGCGAAAATGTGACATTTTTGTTTGTGGTCGAGTGGAGAACTGACAGGTTCCACAGGGATTTGAACTCACATTACAGGAGTCAAAGAATAGAGTGATAACCACTACACCATGGAACCCTGCTTTGCTGGTGCTATGGTTCCCTGTCTTACACTACGTAACCTGCTTTAACTTCAGCGAGACAGTGGGAGATAAAGTTCTGATCCTACCTAGAAAAAAGTTACTGTTAAGTTAATTCTTCTTATCCCGCATCTTCATCCATCTCTCAGAGCTGGACCACGGATCAACCATAACTAACTCCAGTAATACGACTGGAAAGATCAGTAGAGAGGAATAAAAGGAGAACCATCAAAGGAAACAGAGTTTTAAAGACACCTACCAGCACCAAATTCAATTCAATTTTATTTATATAGCGTCTACTACAACACAAGTTGTCTCTAGGCGCTTTCCAGAGACCAGAACATGACCCCCGAGCAATTATTACATAAACAGCGGCAGGTAAAAACTTCCCTAGTGGAAGAAAAACCTTAAGCCAAACAGTGGCAAGGAAAAACTCCCCTTTAAGAGGGAAGAAACCTTGAGCAGGACCTGGCTCATGAAGGGGGACCCTCCTGCCGAAGGCCAGCCGGGTAGAGCAAGAAATAAGAAAGAATAGAGACATAGAGACACCGTCAAAGGTACAAGACAGGATACAATAGTAACTATCAGCAGTAATCCAATTAGACTTCTGTGTATATGGGTGATATTTGGATAGACAGTGATCCAAGGGGATGAGGACTGCAGGTCGGGATGTCAGCAAGTACCCAACAGACCTCCATACAGACAGGTGAAGGCAGACACTGGGATGGTCAGAGGTGGAACTGCAGGTCAGCAAGCAGCTCCTGAGGCTCTGGTCCGCAGGACAGGCAAAGAGGAAAAGAAGGGCCAGACAAGCACAACAAACTACAAGAACAATGGACCACAATTATGCTTATGGGATACTGTTAATAAATGAGGGTTGAGGTGAAGCTGAGACAGAGAAGGCAAAGAGAAACAGAGAAGGTGAAAGGCACCACTCAGTGGATCATGTTGGTGCCCCCCTGCAGCATAGGCCTATAGCAGCATATCTACACCGAAGCTGTTTAAGATGAGCTGCTTTAATCTGGTCCTGTAGCTGCAGCTTTGACTACTGGCCCTGACACATTAAGGTACTAAATATACACTAACTATATGCTTTATTAAACAGAAATGTTTTAAGTTTAGTTTTAAAGGTGCAGGTGGTATCAGCCTCCTTAACCCAAACTGGAAGTTGGTTCCAGAGTAATGGTGCCTGATAACAGAAAGCCCGTCCTCCAAATCTACATTTTGATACTCTGGGAACTACGAGTTAGCCTGCACCCTGAGAACGGAGAGTTCTATTAGGAACGTACGGTACTATCAGGTCTTGCAAATATCGCGGCGCTAGGCCATTTTGGACTTTATATGCAAGTAATAAAATTTTGAATTGGATTCTAAATTGTACGGGGAGCCAATGGAGGGAAGCTAAAACTGGAGACACGTGGTCTCTCTTGTTGATTCCTGTCAGCACTCGCGGTGCTGCATTTTCGATCAGCTGGAGGCTGTTCAGAGAATTACTTGGACATCCAGCCAACAACACGTTACAGTAATCTAGTCTAGAAGATACAAACGCATGAATTAGTTTTTCGGCATCACTCTGCCAGAGGACGCTCCTAATCTTTGCGATATTACGGAGTTGGAAAAACGCGGTTTTACAAACCTGATTAATATGCTGTTTAAATTACAAATCCTGATCGAATATAACGCCAAGGTTTCGCACAGTTTTACTGGAGGCCATCGCAAGAGCATCTAATCCCTTCCTAAGCTGTTTGGGACCACAAACAACAACCTCTGTTTTATCAGAAGTTAGTAGCAAAAAATTTCTGGACATCCAGTCCTTGATGTCCTTAAGACACATCTGAAGTTTGTCTAATGGTTCTGTTTCATCTGGCTTCATAGACAGATACAGCTGCGTATCATCAGCATAACAATGAAAATTAATGCAGTGGTTCCGGATAATACTTCCCAAGGGCTGCATATATAAACTGAACAAGATTGGCCCTAGCACTGAACCCTGCGGGACACCATAGCAGACCCTTGTCTGTACGGAAGAAACCTCATGAACATGAACAAACTGGAATCTATCATACAGATATGATTTAAACCAATCTAGAGCTGTCCCTTTAATCCCAACAACATACTCTAGCCTCTGCAATAAAATGCTGTGATCTATGGTATCAAAAGCAGCGCTGAGGTCCAGCAGAACCAGTATGGACACTAACCCATTATCTGAGGCCATAAGAAGGTCATTCGAGACTGGAACCAGTGCTGTTTCTGTGCTATGATGCATTCTGAACCCTGACTGAAAAATTTCAAATAGATCATTTCTATACAAATGCTCACACAGCCGGCTTGCAACTACCCTTTCCAGAATTTTAGAGATAAATGGAAGGTTGGAAATTGGTCTATAGTTAGCTAAAATGTCTGGGTCAAGAAAGGGTTTTTTAAGTAATGGTTTGATTACTGCAACTTTAAAAGCCTGTGGCACATATCCCAAGACTAGGGACAAGTTGATCTGTTCCAGTATTGTTGCTCCAATAAGAGAGAAAACATTTTTAAGTAGTGGAGTTGGGATTGGGTCTAACAGACATGTGGATGATTTAGATCCATTGGCCACTCAGGTCAGCTCAGAGAGGTCAACAGGAACAAAACAGTCTAAAGTCAGGTCAGAGCATAAGGGAGTCGCCGAAGTTGAGGAAATGCCCACAGCCACTGCCGGGTGGGCCTGGCCGATTTCCTCCCTAATTCTGACAATTTTATTGCTAAAGAAGCTCATAAAGTCTTCACTACTGAGAGCTGCAGGGATGCACGGCTCAACAGAGTTGTGGCTCTTTTTGGGGTCAAACTTTATAACTGACTGGAGCCCAGCAGAGAATCAGCCCCGGAGACCCCAACCGGATCACTGGGATCAGTTCAGCTCAGGGTTCACAGGTAATCTCACAAGTTTTTTTAAATGTACTTTTATTTGTTCTAATCTGAAACAGTTTCCGTAGTGTAGTGGTTATCATATTTGTCTCACACACGAAAGGTCCATTGTCTGAGTCCAGTCGGAAACAGGTCCATCTGTCTTTTTGTTGGGTCCAGAGTAGACGGGCACGACGTTGATACAGTCATGTACGTTTGAAGACAACTTCTTCTGGCAGCTGAACCACAAGTCTGAATCAGGAGTGACCAGTCCAGGGGGGAACATGCCAGCTGATCCACTGGTGGGTGGAGTCTAGTCCATCTCATCTCAATGTTAAACCCGAGGGGTGAGGTGGTTTGTGCCATATTCAGGGACAACATACTCACCCACCAACTGTCATTTGGGTTTTTTCATCATTTGAGTCTGTGTCATTCAAAATAGTGATAAAACAATCGTTCACACTTCTTATCACCATTTACAAACCACCAGGATTGTTTTATTGATGATTTGACTCATTTACTTTCAGTTGTGTGCACTGATTTTGACTGTTTTACTTGAACATGCATGTAGATGTTGCCCATGACAGGCAGGCTGAAGACCTCACTGCTGTCCTTGAAATGTTTGGTCCAACTCAGCATGTGACTGAGTCCAGTCCTGATCATTCCTGTGTTTTCTTTGACCTGGATGTTGCTCCCAAACCAGCATTTGAGTCTGCAGTTGTCCAAGGAAGACTCATGAATGACGGCACGGGGACACAGTTCATGGAAATGATCAGGTTTGAAAATATCCCATGTTCTAATGTTAAAGATCTGTTGAACTCATACACATCAGGTGTTTTAAAGGTTTTGGAGACTGTCAAAGTTATGAACATATTATTACATGATTGCCTTCAGTTGTACTTTTCTACTGTCTGTATTCGCAAGATTGTAGTGTCGGTTGCAAGAGAAAAGACCGGAACAACCTCAGTAATTCGTACTTTGACACACTCTTTTATTTTATCTCATCTTTTATTTTACTGCACTATATTGTCTTATAAGATGATTGTACACGTCACAAGAGAATATATCTTGCACTTGTTATTACAAGAACTGCATGTACCAGTCTCCCCAAGTATTGCCTGTGCACATAAGCAGACGCATCCCCACATCCATTGGCGCTGCTTTTCTTCATGTGATTAGGGAGCTCCTTATTTTCAATAAAAAGAAAGGAGGGTGGTGGAGGACTCAGATCGTGTAGAGAAAATGTAACTGTGTTTCTCTGTCTGTTCTCCTTGCAAGAAAAAGAGAATACTGAGTTTGTCTTTCTTCCTGTGTGAAATAAATGTTTTAGGTCATTTAAACCTGACATTTACATGGTCCTTCAAGCCATTTTCCAATATACCGGAAAATCCAGTGGGTGTGGTGGACTTCAGCAAAACCATGCTAATGGTAGACGCAGAGAGATTTCCAAATTCCTTTTGCAAAGCTGATTTTCCGCCTCACCGGCTGGGGTCCACAGGTTTGCGGGAAAACCGAAGGAGGACAAAGTCGGTGAGTACAAATCTTGTTACCCTGAGTCCGATAAAGTCTGTAAGAAATATCCGTAAAAGAGGGATGGCGGAGGCCGATAAATTCCGTGGGTGAAGGACAGCAGAGTCCTGTCACGTCATTAAATTCCGTGTTGAAATATCCTTGAAATTTTAGGCACTGCCTGTAAATGAGGGATAGCGGAATCCGATAAATTCCATGGGTAAAGGACAACAGAGTCCTGTGATGTCTTAAGCTCCGTGTTGAGTCCAGCTAGACTACAAGACAGCGACCCTCAGTGTTACAGGCTTAAGTTGTGTGTGTGGAAATCAGGTACTGACCCCTGCACATTTCTTTCTAACTGTAACTACCACTGTTAACTCCAGTCCCTACTCAGGGTTTACCAGAGGGCCTCTAACACATCCTCTATGACATTTCAGATCATTAACCACAATCTTATTGTAGATGAGTGGTTTCAGGTTTCTACTGGAATCTCTGGTAATAACAATAACAAGCTGCAAAAGCAATTAAGACTGATTGTGTTGTCTGCATGTCCTATTTTACAGATTATTAGTATTAGTAAGACCTCAGTGTCTTCTAGAACTGATGAATAGGACTACACCAAACTCAAATTACTCACAGTGGGACTCAATTTACCCTGTAACTGGAGAAGAAAAGAAAAAACCTATCTTCTCCAAAATGGTTGCTCCAGGTAATTTCACCTGTTTTAATCTCAAGGGTACTGGTAAATGATTAGGTAATTTGTCTGCCTCCAAGTGCACTACCACACTATCAGTTGACACACTATCAGCTTCTTTTCCATAGCCAGGAGCAACATCTGGTGGTGGTGTGGAGATGACAGGCTTTTTGACAAGTTGCCTAAGAATTTTACAGGTTATTGCGCTTTAGTCACCCTCTTGCTTCCTGTTTCAGTGTATCTTTATATCTCAGCTGAAGAACTGACGACTGTGCTGACTGCCATAACATCAAGAATCCTTCGCAGTGGGACTCCTGGGTGGATGCATTTGACAAGTACCAAACCTTAGTATCCTCTGTACTAGTATCCATCGCTGTATTTTCAGCAATTCTGACATTGTGTGGCTGTTGTTGCATTCCATGTCTGCGTGCACTGGCCATCTCACCTGTGGAAGACTGTGTGATACAAATGTATCCGCTGTTGAGTCCTGACTCTGTTGATGATGATGCAAATGACTCTGATAATGATGATATTAATATCTCTTCTCTGTATGTCTAATAGAGACCCCTCTAAATGTAAATGTCTTTGTGCTCATGAAAAATGACTCTATGACTGAAAATCACATGAAGTGGTCCTGGACGACGTGAGAAGTGAGCAAAAATGTGATAAACAGGAGAGAAATTATACAGTAATTCATACTTTGCCACACTTTTTTATTTTATCTTATCATTTATTTTACACACCGGATACTGCTTTTCTCCATGGTGTACTGGTTATCACTCTGGACTTTGACTCCAAAAATCTGAGTTCAAATCTCAGTGGAACCTGTCAGGAACAAATGTCAAGTTTGTATGATCATCTCTGATGTTTAAGTTTTACCTATCTGCTTCTGTCAATAGCTATCATCATGTCAAAATTATTCCACACGGTTGATTAAGTGTAATACTTAAGATGATTGATCAAAAGGGGGGAATTGTAAGGGAATGTATGTATGTATGTATGTTTGTATGTGTGTATATATATATATATATATATATATATATATAGTCGGAGGTCACTAAAATCAATATTGTCTCGGTGTGTAACTACGCCAAAACCATGTTGGACTCCGTAGTTTTCTCTGGTCCCCTCCCCAATCTGACCGGTGATGACATGTTTAGCCGCATGTTGTCGCTCCGTCGCTGGTTGTCTCGGTGGTGTTCAGAAAACGACGTGGCCTTTATTGACAATTGGAAGACGTTTTGGGGAAAGCCTGGTCTGCTTAGAAGAGACGGCATTCATCCCACCCGGGATGGTGCAGCTCTTATCTCTAGAAATCTGGCTGATATTATTAGATCCTCCCCCTGACAATCCAGGGTCCAGGCCGGGGTGCAGAGCTACGACTCCAGTCTTACAATAAAATCCAAACCTAAAGGCGATTATAATAGGTTTGAAAGCCTCACGCTTAGCTTAAAATTGCCGAGCTGGAAATCAGAGAAGCCAGTCTTGTATATACATTATATATATATATATATATATATTATATATATTATATATATATATATATATATATATCTATATATATAATATCTATCTATCTATATTATATATATATACATTATATATATATATATATATATACATATATATATATATATAGTAATATCTATATAATATATAATCTAATATATATATCCATATATATGTATATATATCTATATATATACATATATATGTATATACGTATATCTATATATCATATAT